>CAUYON010043548.1:0-35930 GCA_963573935.1 Arctocebus calabarensis | reverse complement strand
GAGTGCCAAGTCCAAAAGAAACCCAAACAGCTCACAGGTAAGGCCTTTCCAGTTTGCAATCTCACTGCTGCTGTAGTCACAGCTGCCAGCAGGATTAGACCGAACGAACACACGCAACCACTTGCCAGATCTCCACTGCTTTTGCCTTCCTCAGGGTGTCCAGAAGTCTCATGCTGTCTCCCTGTGTCCCCAAAGGGGATGTTTCTGGGCAGATCTCGTCAGCCAGAGATGCCTGAAGTCTTCTCTCCCCAGTCTCACCGAGCCCAGTTGCAAGGAAGCTGTTACTTGGCCACCATCTTGGCTCCTCCACAACACCCAGCTATTTTTAGTTATGGTTGTCATTGTTGTTTGGGAGGCCCAGGATAGATTCGAACCCACCAGCTCCAGTGTGCGTGGCTGGTGCTCTAGCCATTGAGCTATAGGTGCTGAGCCAAAAGAATGGCTTTTAAACAACTCCTTGGACTAGGGTAGTCAAGTTGTCATCAGCAGGCATATGAAATGTTTAGATATGGGACATTTTAAGTTGAGAGTCTTTGTACATTGTTTCATTATGGAGTTCAATTCTCTCTGCTTCTAGGTTTCTTCTCTGAGCTTTGTCAGCTATACCTAGGGAATTCCTTAAAGAAAACACAACCATCTTTAAGTTGGCTTTTGTCTCATTAACAGGACTTATCTCAACACTGTGTGAATTGGATTTGTATTATACAAATTTTGATAACTCTAAAAACTATTGTGTTCAATAAGATTATTCTTATGAAGTGCCCACTATTGTGCCTTGCAAAATAAAAAAGCACATATTGTTTCCTTTTTACATTTTTTTGATTAAAAATAATACATGACTTCTGGAAGTGCTTTTTAATGTGTTGGTTCTAGTTCATGGCAGGGACTTAGACTTACTGAGTTATTATTCTTGTCGTCTTACCTCCTATCATGAGGCATTTCAAATTCTTTGAAAAGTTATCAAGAGTAATTGCTGAAATTAAATGATAAATTGGACTGTGTTAACATTTTGCATTATTCCCCTTTTTCTCCTGTTCCTCTTTAGTTCTTTCTTTTTCTCTAATCCTTTCTGATAATGAGACACCTGATTATAGTAAGTCATAGAGCAGGGAGTGAGCCAGTGGCTGACAGCTGTGAGGATGACAACTCTAGTATGTCTTTATAAAGGACAATGAGCCTTTGCCTCATTTCCCCCGGGTGCTTTCCTTGTGTGAATGGGCAGTGAACTTACAGCCTCTTTTTTTAAAAAAATGTTTTGTGGCTCATGACATCAGTGAATTTGCTGTAGAGAAACATTAAAACCTCTTAGGAAAATGCTAATGATAAATCAAAAAAGTAAGTAGTTTATTTTGAAAATGCCAGGTAATTTTGTGAAGACCCAAAGATCCAAGAAACTCAGATCCTGCTAGAAGGAAGTGGGAGAATTAATCTTAAATGAATTAAATGGCCTTGGAGATAACTCTCCTTTCAAAAATCTATAGTTGCACAGTGATGGCAAATGCCAAAATAAGTATTATTCTTTGATTACTACAACATTCAAATACCAATGTTTAAGGAAACTTATTTTAAAGAATCTGATTAATTTTAAGAGTTGATCAAAATAAATGATCTCCCTAGAAAAGGGAATTAGGCAATTCAAAGCAAATCTCCATTCATGGATGATTTCAAAGTTATTCCCAAAGCTATTTTAAAATTCAAATATTGCATCATTCACATAAAATGATTTATGAAATTAGTATTTATTAAGTAAAATTATTTGACTGAGTAATTTTGAATGGAGCAATGATTTAACAAATTAAAAAAGGAATAGTAGTTGCTACGCACTTAGCAGTATAGCTTTATAAAAATAAGAATAAATGTGTGTGTTCTTTTTTTCAGATACTCTCAATAATCTGTTACACAACTATGCATACTTCAATGCCAACATTTCCACTAGTAAGATATGCAAACAAAAATATAAAACTAAAATCACCAAACATTTATAGTTGTCTGTTTCACTCAGAAAAGAACACTGATGAGCCATCAGTGTTCAAAATAAGACAGTTGACAGCCACATTGATTCATAGAACCTATCTATCACCCTGCATTTGTTTTAATATGTAATCGAAGTGAAAATTAGTTTGCTAGTTTCATAAATCAGATGTTGAATTAGGACCTTTTCCAGTGCCTTCTGACATACTTCACACCACTGTAGGCAAAAGTGACAAGAACAGACAAAATGACGGTATCAGCACAGCATACTGAAGTACACTGAGAAACAGGTCAGCCATCCAGGACTCTCCCAGTGCTTCCCAAAGCCAAAGAAATTAGTATTTTGACAACCTGAGTGAAGTCATTTTATTGGATAATGAAGTTATAGAAAGTGTGGTTGAATTGGAGCAGAGAATGATAGACTTGTCCACGATAGCATTACAGCAGCAATACTTTCTCCAATACCTTGTCGAGTTGGCTAGCTAATTAAAATATATAGTTGAAGTGGAGGAATAAACAATGACTTCTTCTCTAAATGTGAATTCACTTGATTATCTTCTCCTGTCACGCCAGAGCATCTTCTTTGAGCACGGGTCTGCTGACTGGAATTGAATCATTTTGTACAAACCACATCCAACATCTTTAATTCCCAGTTTCTGTTTATCTAAAGAGGAGGGAGATTTGGTCATTTGTGAAGAAATCTGGGTACACGATACTTGCACAACTTCCCCCTCTTCTTTAGTTATTTTAATCATCATTTTGTTAGCAACTTGCCTATATCACATCTCCACAAAGCATTCAATATCATTTTCATTGACATCATGGCCACAGGTCTCCTTTCAAAACTCAACGTTTCACTTCCATAATACAGTTTCAATGAATTATGCAGTTACAATAAGTAAAATGTCATTTGGGGGACAAGTGACTGACCCATCTGTTGGGAGTAGAAGTCCAGGCAGTGCATAGAGTGGCCTCCAGAGCTATTTCCAGGTCTTCGGGTGATGTGGGGCTTAGCACTGGCAGTCTAGTGGGGCTTGCTAAAACAACTTCCAAACTTCCTTGTTGGGATATGTGGATTTTCATAGTGTTTGTTGGTTTGAGACTCTGTGTACTAAGTATTTCCTTCTTGTTTGATGTTCACATTTTTCCCTCAGTGTGCAGATGATAGATTGCTTTGTGCTATAACCGCTCAAAGTGTGCACCCTTTGGAGAAAACCGTGTAGGGCCAAGAGAACAGCGGCTGTCTGCAGAGTGACGTGGAGCTTTCCAGTGTCTGTCCTCATGATTTGTTTTTGTCACAGCATAAGAAACTTGTAATGGAAACTGCTGTCTAGATAGGCTAAAGGAGGCCCCGTGGGGCTTTTGTGCATCTGCTATGATCTGTGATGTATAATTCTTTTCCACCCTAGGTTATTCTGAGTTTCACTAATAAAATGTCTTCGGACACTTTTATATTAAATATGTGACACTTCCTAGACCATTTCAATAGTAAGTTTTCCTTAGCAACAAGAGCCCCCCTCTCTTTGCATTGTTGGGGGGTGTGAGCTAGAAGGGAAGAAAGGCCAAGTATGGGTCATATTCATATTGACTCAGTTTCCAGAGTTCATAAATAATCATGTGGTCTATGAAATAAACAGTTCTGTGTTGTTTTCCTTTAACAGAAATCAGTGAGATACCACTATACAATTATTAGAAAGGCTAAATTCATAAAAATTCATAAGACTGTTAGCAAGGATGCGGAACAGTAACTCTTTTTCATTGCTGGTGGGAATGAAAATGGTACAGCCACTTTAGCAGACAGTTTGGCAATTTCTTATGAAATTAAACACATTCTTACTGTAAAATCTAGTAGTCACACTTCTTGGTACTTAGTACTTACTTGAATGAATTGAAAACTTAAACCCCTGAAAAACCCACACACAAATGTTTATAGTAGCCTTATACATAATTACCAAAATCTAGAAGCAACCAAAATGTTGTTTAAAAGGTGACTAGATAAATGATCTATGTGGTACATCCATTCAATGGAATATCATTCAACCCACAAAAAGACATGAATGAATCTTAAGTGAAAGAAGCTAGTTTGAAAAGGCTGATTCCAACTACATGACCTTCTAGAAAGGAAAAAACTTGAGAGATGATAAATACTTCAATGGTTCCCAGTGACTTGGGAAATGGGCCAGAGGACTGAAGAGGTCAAACATATGGGTTTCTTAGGGCAGTGAAACTATCCGGTATGATATTGTAACAGTGAGCATAACACATCAAACACCTGTGGAACCCCAAGGGAAGACACAATACAAAGAATAAACCTCAGTGGATGCAAATTTTAAGAATTATTCCAGTGGTCAGGATGGAATGCAAAATGTGGCAAAGGAATCTCAATTTGTCCCAAATTTATGAAACAACCTCACTGCAGAGGGTGGCAGAATAAGGCGTGGACCTATCTAACTTTGGAAATGAGCAGAGTCTGTAAGACTAAAGGCAAAAGTAAATGTGTAAAAGAACTGTGCTAAAACAATACGTATGGGAACAGTTTAGAGTTGGAGATATCAATATGAACTTGTGTTTAGCTTGATATAGACACATACAGGCATGTATAAAAACATTTATAGAAATGTGTACATACATGATTTAATACACATACATTTATATTTCCTTGCTTTGCCCCTGAGAGGGTCTAGTGACACCCTAACAGCAACAAGTGTACCTAGCACCCAGATCGTGTTTCTAATACCATTGTCTAAATAAAGAAACCAGGGCACCTTGGCAAAATAATTGATTCTAGGAGTGGGACAGGAAATATACAGGACGAACCTGGAGTATCTTGTAGTGCCAGACACTAAAGAAGTGATCAAAACAAAACAAAATTACCACATTGATATTACAGAATATGATATAGCAGCCAACTGAAAAAAATCTCCTAATGGCCAAAGCTGGAACAATTTGAGCAAGAAAATAAAGTAGTATTGGATTATAGCTCAAGGTATATAATAAGCATCCATGAATCCATACCGATATAAACAAATGAGTGAATAAGTAAATACCTTAGGGAGAAGAGACAAATCTTCTGTGCAGAAGTATTCTAAATAATTCACATATGTGAGGGTTCACTTCAAAATTTCATAGAGAATATACATTAAAAAAAAGAGCCAAAGCTCTAGTTAAAAAAATGCCTGGGAAAGCTTTACCAGAGAGATTTCCAAGTCTCATCAAACATGGGCAATTATGTGAGGGTCTCAGTGGAATCATTAACCATCCACCTCGTTCTGATTTCTTTTTGTTTCCTAATCTTAAAGGGGAAATCATTTTTCTTCAGTGAATAACATAATAAAGACTACCTTGATACAGTGAAATTGCCAAGACTCAGTCCCATAGTGATGAAGTAAGGGTAAAATATCATTGCTTACAAAAGTGTCTTGACCTTGATGGAGCATATCGTGAGAGATAGAGTGTGTATTTCTTATTTTTATCTTAATTCCATTTTCCCACATATTCCATTTGTCCCCTTGCATATCTGCTCTCGGGCAGGTGGAACACGACTCCCTTCCCCTTCAGTGTGGTTGTGCACAGTGACTTCCTTCCACAGAGGGTCTTCATCCCAGAGTTGGAAGGTCCCAAGTGCTTAACCTATCACCAGAATGTTCCTTGGCTTGAGAAGAAGTGAAATGTGTTTTTGTTTTCTCTGCTAGGACCTTATGACACCTTTGCAATTCCTTCAGCGCACCATAAGTGTTTCCCTAGTCAAGGAGCAAAGGTAATCTGATAAAACACCATCACTACGGTGCTTCTTCTATCTTATAGGTAGGGCCCCCTTTGCATGCAAATTGCCTGAGGAGCTTGCCAAAGATGTGGTACCTGGGCTGCAATATAGACCTGAATCAGACTCTCTGGAACAGGGTGGGGTGTCAGGACAGTGAAGGGCACAAGAACCAGGAATCCTTGATTTTTAAAAAAGTATCACAGGTGATTCTTATGGTTGGTATTAAAGCTTGAGTGGCAGCTATAGAAACTGACTCTATCCCTCTTTACTTTAGAAGAATATATATAGGTAACACCACAAGGAAGAAATTAGCTAGCTTTAGAATGAGGGACATTCTATAAGACACCTGACAGTCTACAAGACCCCACGAGAGGGACATTCTATAGGACAAATCAGTAGGACAGATAAAAGGGAAAGAGATTAAAACCAATTTAAGGACACTTCAGAGGATTAACTAATCCAATATTCATATAATGGACCTTGTTTGGATCCTGATTCAAACAAATGAAAGGCAAGACAGTGTTTAAGACTATTGGGGGGAAATGTAAATACAGACTGTGTGTTGATTGATATGAAGAAATTAGTGTTAATTTTGTTATAGTGATTATGGAAGAACATGCTGCTTCCATTTTAGTTGTGTATTTAAGTTTCCTTGAGAGAAATTACACATTGCTGGAATCTTCTCTGAAAAACTCAAGGAAAAATAAAATGTGGAGCAGTGATGAAACGAGCATGACACAAAGCTCGCGGCTACCAAGGGTGAGGCTTGGTGCCTGGGATTTGTTGCATTCTGGAGTTTGGATAGTTTAAACATTTTATAGGAAAATTTTTAAGAAGATTGAAGGAAATGGAAATGTATAACTCAGCAGAATGAGTAGCCAAAGGTAGACGTCTAGGAAAGTAGTCTAGTGGTTCCTCAAAAAATTACACAGAATTACCACTTGGCCCAGCAATTCCGCACCTAGGGTCTACCTCCAAGAGAACTGAAAAACTGGTTAGAGCACGTGTAACCCAGGGCAGAAGTGGACATGAAATATGAAAGTGAATGAGAAGCTTCCGAGCTCCTGTCTGCACGGCTGGGCTGGGCACTCAGGGAGGAGAGACTGAAGTCTGAGTTGGAGTAGGATGTACACTGGCTCTGCGCCATCAGGGCCCAACCACCATGAAATTCAGGAGTGGCTGGGTGTCGCTGGATTCCCATCAACTCTCATTGCTCCAATTTCTTTGTCAGGAAGAAGGAAAATGAGTGTTACTTATATGTTTTCACTTGTAAACTCGAATCGGGGTCCAGGGAGGTCAGTGAAAGAGAAACTTGGAGGGGTTGGTTCACTTCTGTGCTATAGACTTCCTTACCCATTTTTAAAGGTAATATGAAAATGAAGCTATTGGAAATGGAAAAAGCAGGATAATAGAAATGGAGCAGGCCCACAAAGGCAGGCGTGGATGGGTGGATGGGAAGGAATGTGGCTCAACACCTCAGCTCAAGGACAAGGCTCAGTTTGGGCTAAGTATGGCTTTGACAGCCTCCGAGCAGTTCTCTGTCTCCCCATTTCTGTGGTTTGTTTTTTTAACTGCATAACATGCACCTCAAGTCCAGAGCCTTTTTCAAGCAATATTGTCTAGGTGGAATTTATTAATACTTCTTATTTCTCACTGTTTTAAATAATAACTATGTATGGCAAGAGATATAGGTTTCCTATTCACAATATACATTTTCCTTTAAAATAAATTTAAATTTCAAAAGTGAGTCACTGAACACAAACTATTAAGTAAATATTTCTGCAGAAGGTCATTGTCTATGACTAAAGTCATGAGGGCTGAGGAACCTCATGATTTGACGAGGCCTGTTTGTGAATAATAGCTAATATTTCATCAGCATCTACTACGTATGGGCCCCCTGATTCATCACAATTCTGCAAGGTGGGTCTGTACACGTATGAACCCATTTTACAGATGATGAAGCTGAGTCTTACACAGTTTAAATTTCATCGCGAGGTCACCCAGTAAGGGAGAAGAGAAGAATACAAACCCAGGTCTAATGCCCAAAGTTCTGAGCTTTCTCTTACAACACATTGCCTGGGTTTTTCCTTGCAGAGGTAGGGATACACCCACTGATTTGTGAGATGAGGACCTTCAGGAAGAATTGCTGGAGAACCTGCCTTGAAGGGCATCTGTCCTCTGTGTCCTTCCCCAGATTAGACCTCATAAATTGTTCCACATTCTCTTCTCTTTTCCTTTGGTTCATACAAGTGCCAGGCCTGTTTTTGTGATTTTCATTCCCAGTCTGAACACGTCTTCCTCTTCCCAACCGAACTGCAGTGAAAACATCCCTGTCTTCCACCATCTAGTGGTATAACAAGTTTTGTTGGGAGGAGGCAGTGCCAGCTGACCTTGGTGCGAATTAAAACTTATCAAAGATACTGAGTTTTAAAGTTGTCAGACCTCCGTTTCCTTGAAGAGGAACTCTATTTTCACTCATACTCCAGCAAGAGATTAGCAGCTTGAAATCACTTTGACAGTGTCAGTTGCTCTATTGCATACCACAGGGAATTTTAATTCCAGCCTGTGAAATTGTAATTGCTTCTCAAGGAGAAGCGAGGGATCCTGGGTAATGGCCACAGCCAAGCTCAATGTCAGAGTTGCCAGTTGCTGCCACATCAGATATTACTTGCTGTTATTCAAAAATCACTCCAGCTTTCCATATAGGAAGTTGAACTGGGGAGTGAAACTAAATTAACGGAAACTGTCAGCTGTTCAGAACAGCCCAGACAGCAGTGTGACAGAGGTGGGTGACTTCTCATCAAAAAGGGGTAACTTTTTCCCTTTTTTAAGTTAAGATAAAGAGTTTCACAAACAAATTTCATTACTTAAGGTATGCAGCTAAATGATGTCATTATTAAGCAAAAAATTATCTGGTCCATGGCATGATAAGATTAAACCTGCCAATTTCATTCACCCCTTCCTGGAAAAAGTAGGGGGGGGGGAAGTGGCCCCACAGTGTAATTAAAATAATGAAGATAACAAGTCCATGTCAGGCTGATGTTTGCAATGGATTAACATCACCTGCTATCAAAGTTAAACTGTCTGAGAAATTACTTCCTGGCTATGTTTGGAATAAAGAGAATCTGGAGCTACCTCATCTGATTACAAAACCTTTAGAGACAGGGAAAAGTATCGGCAGAGGGGAAGACCTGGTACCTGTCATCTTCTGAGAACAAGGGGCGTTCTCACCCGTGCTAAGCAGTTCTAAAATATTTTTTTTTCCTCCTGAAGATCAAGGGAAAAAAAAGAAAGAGAGAAGGTCCTATATGGAAATTTGTAGGAAAATATTAATAGTCTGTGGTATTAACTTTTTGTTTTAGACATTAGAGAAAATTCAGATGAGATCTCTACTTTTCCTCACTTGATGATTTTTAGAGCAAATTTCTTTTAATAGAGTTTGCTCTTCCAGATAAAGAAAACTTTCCCTCGGAAAGCACTGACTGGTGCCCATCCCTTCCTGCTATCTTTCAATAAGCGGTGGTGGCAAGGGCCGGGTTTCGTCCTTGTTATTAGTATTGAGTGCTATCTTATGCCCATAATTGTTGTAAACTAGTGGACTAAGTAATCGAAAGCCTGACTGTATGTGATCTTCCTTTTGTGTGCCCAGCAGGTTTTTATTTTCCTCCAAGTTTCCCTGGCTGCCAAGTAATTTTCCCTCCAAATGAACACAATCTATTATTTTAGTTAGATAGAGGGAAGAATTTTTTTAAAATCCTGTTCCTCTTTTCCTATCACCAATATAATCTCATAAAAACCTAACTTGTTTGTGGACATGATGAGAGGTCTCCCGGGATCATTAGAATGTGCTGGGGCATACATAGAAAATAATATTGTTTGACTAATGAGCTGAGGTGGGCAGGATTTTGTATCATAGTGAAAGACCAACTGGTTCCTGTTTATAATATATGTGCAAATATAGTATAACGCCCAACATATTGCAGGGTCCAACTGAAAGACACTTGGTGTGAAGAAAAGACACCCCAATTAGACTGAAAGCCCAGGCCCAACCCTTCCCCATTTCTTAGTAAACTTTTGAAATCTCAGGCAGTTCAGCTATTACTTTTTGGTACTCTGGTATTTAGATACCCTGAGATCTCATTCCATTTATTTATTTGCTGATCCTCTACTCTGGCGAGCGTATATCAAATGATACCTGGTGTACATACCAAATACCTCCCAACAGGTAAGTGCAGAGTTCCACCCCAAGCATCTCAACTCCAAAGAGAATACTTAAGGTCCTTCAGAAATGCCCAAGCTTGGCCGGCCTTGGACAAGTCACTTAACTCCCCATAATCTCAGTCTCTCTGTCTATAAATAAAGGAGTCCAACTTTATGCTCTGTGAGCTCCCCTTGTTCTTCTTCCAGGCTGTTCTGCAGGGCCCTCCCCCCCCCTGTCTTTTCAAGACCAGGATCTGAAGGAGGCCAAGAGTTACACTTGATTTCTTGTTAGCCAGTGCTGAGAAAGAGCAGTCTTTCCATACAATCTACTCAACTCACAACTCCGAGTTTCAAATATTACTGTAAGAAAGTTTAAATTCCCTGACACATTCCAGAGAGATAGAGGTTATTCAGGATCAATTACCAGATGGCAGCCAGTGGTGACTTTCTGGGGCTTTAAATTTGTGACTTCAGTGTGGGTTGCCACAGGTTTCGCTTTTGATATTAATTGGAGTTACTGCAGCTCCTCAGATATACAGCTTGACTCCGCCACACAACGTGAAGGAAAGCTGCTGTTAAATTGCCTCCCCCCCCATTTTCTTTTTGATTTGTATTTCTAAAGGCATTAAAAATATTCTTCCACCTGAACTACAACGTTTTTAGCTACTGAATGTCCTTGTAGCTTGTCATAATACTGGTGCCACAAAGCAATCTGATTTGATAAAATTAAAATGTTTAGATTGGTATCCAACCAACCTCTGCCTTTCTAAAGATTGCTTTGACACTTCCAACCTTTCGGCCTTCGAAAATCTTGGAGGTTGTTGGGTTAAGAGGGGAAAAGAGAAGAGGGATCCTAAGTTAAGGCTTGAGATCTTAACTTGCATGGATGGGGTGAAGAGGAATGGATGAGAAGGAAAACTACGGGAGAATCAGAGATCAAAAAGATGTAAAATCAGGGGGAAAGATGAAAGTTGTCGAGAGCGACAGTCACAGCAGACCTTCCTTCAGAGGCTGGCAGATCATTCTGTGAAAAGACACAAAACCCAATCCATCCTGAATTTGTCTTCATGTAAAACATTTAAAAGTGAGATTTAAAAAGTTCTTTACTTCCTCCGGTTGGGATGGTGATTCTATAAGCTCCTTGTCCTGGTGATTTTTTTTACCTGACCTCTGATTTTACTCTTGGATATGGAACCAAAGAGGCTGTGATACTGACTACTCACCACTGTTTCCTGGGTAGAGGTTCTGCTATCATCAGGGTTATTTACTCAGGCTCCAAACATGAAGTTGACACCAAATTACAGTCCAGTTTTTCTAGTCTTGTAGACATCCAAATTTTAATATTCTAATGGGTCAATGATCAGCAATTTAGAGTTTTCCTGTGAAATCTGGAATTAAGGGTGGTGAACCATGAAGTGGTACCTGTGGTAGCAGAAGCCCTTCCCTTACATCTCCCATGATACCAAGTAAGACTGCAGAAATCACTCAGGCTGAAAACAAACAAGGGAACAAACAGAAAACCCATGGAAACAAGAAACCAGGAGTGTCTGCCCTCTAAGATCATGGCCTGAGATATCACGAGGGGCTGTTTTTGTAAAGCGTTCATATCCATTTAGTAAGAAAGAGCATATGAATTCTTAACTGAACACACGTAGTGAGAGAATTTGAGATACAGAAGATCAAAACTGGAAAGCTGGAGTCAATCATGTAAATGACAGAGACAAGCAGAGAAGGGAGCAGGCGTTGGAGGGATAGAGGGGTGCTAGGTCCTCAGAAGCTATTCGGTATGGATGTGCCAAAGCACAGACTAAGTAAGGATCAAAGATGCTGAACTACAAAGACAGGACTTGCCTCTTACTGAGGCACTTTCTTAATTGAGAGAATGACGAGATCCACGTATCCAGTTCCAGCTATGTTTGGCAGCAGCAATTACAAAACAAAACTCCAGTATCGGCAACAATCCTAGCACCGGTAAGGGCAACAGGCTCGCTGGTAGTGCTCCTAGAAGTAGAGGTTCATCTTTTCTTCCCAATCCCAGGAAGGTCATTACTATGTTGCACATTTCCAGAAGCATTGGTACAGGGTAAAGTAAGGAGAGCCCACTGACCCCGAGCTCCAGCAGGAGAACCAGCATCCCCCATTATCACTGCTTACTTCTCCAAATGTGACCCTCTTCATAGCCTGTGATGTTTAGAACCTGTTTATTTTTGTTTATTTATTTTGAGACAGAGTCTCACTTTTTTTTCCTTGGTAGAGGGCCATGGCGTCGTAGCTCACAACAACCTCCAACTCTTGGGCACAAGTGATCCTCTTGCCTCAGTTTTTCGTTTTTAGTAGAGACAGGTCTCATGCTTGCTCAGGCTGGTCTTGAATTCATGAGCTCAAGCGATCCGCCTGCCTCGGCCTCCCAGAGTGCTAGGAGAACCTGTTCAGAAGCCTACGCGGCTCTTTGCTGCCTATCAAATAAAGTCTAGATTCATTAGCATGGCATCAAAACCCTTCACAACGTGACCCGAGCTTGTTTCTTAGTTTGATTTCTAAATACTTTGCTTGCATATTATCTATCTTTTTCATCATACCCAATGTAAACTCTGCATCCATTAAGTTGTAGCTCCTCCTTCCCCCTCACCTTAGCCCCCAGTAATCTCCATGAATTTGCCTATTCTAGGTACCTCATGTAAGTAGAGTCATGCAGTATTTGTTCTTCTCATGTCTGGCTTAGTTCACTGATTCTAATCTTTCCAAGGTTCATCTGTACTGAAGCATTTCACTCATTTTATGGCTGCATAATATTCTGTTGTTGTGTATATGCCACATTTTGCTAATGCTCTTATCTGTCAATGGACATTTGTTGTTTTCACCTTTGGCTATTGTGAATAACGCAACTATCAACATTAGTACGCAGACATCTGTTTGAGTGCTTGCTCTCAATTCTTTTGAATATATAGGTAGGAGTGGAATTGCTGGATTATATGGTAGTTATAAGGCTTAAATTTTGAGGAACCACTAATTTCCACAAAAAATTATGAGGGTTCCAGTTTCTTTACATCCTCGCCAACCTTTGTTATTTTCTTCTTTTTTTGACAGCAGCTATCCTAAGGGGTATGAGATAATACATCATCATTTTAATTTGCATTTCCCTACTGACTAGCAATGTTGAGTATCTTTTCACATGCTTTTTGAGCTGTCTATTAATATAGGTATATCGTCTTTGGACAAATGTCTATTCAAATCCTTTACTCAGTTTTGAATTGGGTTGTGTTTTGTTCTTGTTTTTTCTTGTAGGGTTTTTTTGTATATTTTATAGATGTCAAACCCTTGGCAGATTTATAAGAGTTTCCTCCCATCTGTAGGTTGTCTTTTTGCCTTCTAGATAGGGTCCTTTGATACACAGAAGTTCTTAATTTTGATGAAGTCCAATTCATCTAGTGTTTCTCTTGTTGCTTGCACTTTTGGTGTCATGTCTATGATATCATTGTCAAATCCAATGTCATAAATATGTTCCTCGGTTTTCTTTCTGTGGGCTTTGGAATTTACCCCTTAAGTTTCTGGTCTTTGATCTATTTTCAGGTAACTTGTGTATATAGTGTAAAGATCCAGCGTTCTTCTTTTGCATGTGGATATACAGTTTTCCCAGCAGAATTTGCCTTTCTCTATTGAATGAACTTGGTACTCTTTTTGAAAATTAATTGACCAGGCCGTTCCTGTAGCTCAGTGGGTAGGGTGCCAGCCACATACACCGATGCTGGCAGATTTGAACCCAGCCCGGGCCAGCTAAACAATATTGACAACTGCAATCAAAAAATAGCTGGGTGTTGTGAAGGACGTCTATAGTCCCAGCTACTTGGGAGCTGAGACAAGAGAATTGTTTAAGCCAAAGAGTGAGAGGCTGCTGTGAGTTGTGACGCTAAGGCACTCTACTGACGGTGACATAGTGAGACTCCATCTCAAAAAAAAAAAAAAAAAAAAAAAGAAAGAAAGAAAGAAAAGAAAACTAATTGACCAGATATGTGAAAATTTATTTCTGGGCTCTTTATTCCTTCCTTCCTTATGAAAATAGAAGGAATTATTTGGTAAACCTTTGCTTTGTTGCTAGAAAATGGTATGTTTGTCCTTATGCCAGTACTGTACTATTTTAATTCCTGTAAGTTTTTTGCAAAGTTTTGAAGTTGGCAAGTGTGAGTCTTCCAATTTTATTGTTCTTTTTCAAGACTATTTTGGTTATTTGGGGTCTCTTGAAATTCCACATGAATTTCAAGGTTGGTGTTCTATTTCTGCACAAAAGGCTACAGGAATTTCAATTGAAATTACATCAGATCGATAGCTTACTTTAGGTACTATTGACTTTTAACAACGCTAGTCTTCTTACTCATGAACAAGGAATGCCTTTCCATTTTTAGATATTCTTAAAATTCTTTCAGGAATGTTTATTTTAGTTTTTAGTATACAAGTTTTTCACCTCTTTGGTCAGATTGATTCCTAAGTATTTAATTCTTTTAGATGTATTGTAAATTGAATTGTGTCCTCAATTTCTTTTTTTGGACTGTTCATTGCTGGAGTATAGAAACACAACCAATTTTTGTGTATTGACCTTGTAATCTATAACTTTGCTAAATTTATTTTATTAGCTCAAGTACCTTTCTTGAGGATTCTTTATACACAAGATCATATCATCTACAAATAGAGAAGTTTGACCTCTTCCTTTCCAATTTGATGCCTTTTACTTCTTTTTGTTATCTAATAGCTCTCACTAGATCCAGTACAATGCTGAATAGCAGGAGTGAAAGCACATATTGGTTCTTGAAATCAGATGTCTATAGTTATAATGATTAATTAGATTAGACAAGCCCAGGAGTTAAAATTCCTAGTTCTTTAGCCTGTTCAAAGTCCAAGTCTTCCCTTACCTTGATCCAAATTTGTTCCCTCCACTCTTTTTTTCTGGGGACTCGCTTCATTAGTACTCATAAGTGTATTCAGATGCCCGTAAACTTGAAGACTGGAAGAGAGCAAATAAAATCCTTTGCTTTGACTCCTACACAGTTGAAAAATTTCAACTATGGAACTCTAGGAAACAGTACTATGAGAAAATAATTGACAGAAAACTAATGAAGAATAGTGTCTGCATTTCCTTTTATCCCCAAAGCAGGGTGGAGGAGGGCATGAATCCTAGGCCTCCCTATTAATCTGGTTGCTCTTTTCATCTTTGGCTATGGATGGCCTCCTTCTTGATCTTAGACTGGCCACCCAAATCTGTGCTCCACACTATTCATCAATTTGATCTTCTCAAATACAGCTGCAATCCATTTTCTTTGAATTTTTTCTCCTTTGCTGCAGTTGTTAGAATCAGACTTAGAGTTCCTTGAGGCAAGAATCTTTTCATTCCACATACAATCTTTAGGGTGGCTATGTGTAGATATCAGAATTTAAAACACCTAACTTTATAAAACTGATTTTCACCTTTAAGTGTCTAATCATAAAATATAATGGTATGTGTCATGCACATGGTCTCATTTTATCTTCCAATGACTTTTTTTATAGATGAGGATTAAAAAGACAAAGTGGCCTGGTTGGAATTCAAACCAAAGTTTTGCTGATGTCACAAATCTCATACTCTTTCCTTATGATATCTGCGACAAATTTTTATTGCAAAAACACCCAGAGATCTGAATCTAGTTGATTCAGATCCTTAACTGCTTTAGTTCCAACATCATGAAAATCAAACTCAATGGCAAGCCAACTACAACTTATCAAACATGCTACTGATAGGCTTCTTCTTTAAAATAGGAACAAAATATATTGAGAAGTGATCAGGACTCCAGGTTAAGTTTGGTATGGATCCTCTGACTCAGACTGTACCACAGAGCGTAAGTTCTCAAACTTTCTTGATTCACAGCACCCCTAGGCCAAAAGAAATAACTAATCCTTCTGTTTATTAAGGAGGTAGGTCCTGACAACTTAATAAGCACCTATGCCATAATATTTTATAAGAACTGTTTGAAAAAAATCATACTTGAAAAATGTTATTTCATATTAAAACTACCATAATTACTTATTAGTAGCAGGTGTGCCTCTGTTGGGCACTGCATCACTTCTCAAACTTTGGAATACGATCATCAGCCTTCATTTCTTATTCCACATTTGTTTCAGTTGATACTTGCTTTTTACCACAGCAACTGCTGAAAAATTCAGTCTTATAAAGACAGGGTGTCATCAAGAAAAGTTGCACAATCTAATGCTGAAAACTGTGAACTATTTTGAGCTAGTATTTTGCCTGGCATCTGACAGATGTTGCTGTATTTTCTTCAAAATTTTAAAATATCCCAGGGTGCTCTAGGGAATTTATTGTATCACCATGGGGTACCTTGGGGGATATAGGAAGCCTTTCAAAAACGTGCATATTCTTTTAAAAATTGTATATATTTAAGGTATATAAGATGATGGTTTGATATACATGTATCTAGTGAAAAGTTTACTACCGTTAAGGAAATTGACATATCCATCATATCACATGATTACTTTTCCCCCTTCCTTTTCGCTTTCCTCCTTTCTTACTTCCTCTCCCTTTTCTTTCTTCCTTCATTGTTTCTATGTTTGTTTTATGATGACAAAACCTCTTGAAGCTTTATTTGTAACTCTGATTCTCCCTCCATGACATCTTACAATATACACTGCAATTTTCAACCTGGAGTGATGTCAATGGGAGTAGCATATGTTTTGACTAAATGACATATGGAAATCTGATGTTTAGACACATTTTTCTAGCAACAAAGTAAGGTTTTTACCAAACAAGTCCTTATATTCTCACAAGCAAGGAAGGAAAGAAAGAGAGAAAGGAAGAAAGATTAATAAACCTTTATTTTAAAAGTTTATCAAGTACCATGCGTATTTGTGGTGCTGGACAACCCAGAGTGAAGGGCTGGGCTTTCCTAGAACTCAGGCATTCACATGGACTAGACACATATCTCTTGGCACAGGTCAAGTTAGGTCAAGGACAGAACAAGGGAGCAGAAAAGTTTTATAGCAGAGGGATACATGCTTTGGAGCTGGGCTGCGTTCAAGTCCTACCTCTAAATTTAATGGCTCTGTGTCCCTTGCACAAGTTACTCACTTTTGAGTTTTAGATTTTGTTCTCAGTAAAATGGGAATAATAATACCCATCTCAATATTGTTCCTTCATGACTGATTGACCTATAAAGTGCACATCATAATGTCTAGCTCATTTAAAGGCTAGACAGTTAGCAGTTATTAATATTATTATTAGTAAAGGACTGACCAAGGGAAGGAAGACAGCAAAGAAAATTCTGCTGAAGAATACAAAGGTACATAGAGGAAAAAAAATAAAACAGTGGGGAGAATGGCAGAGTTCATGTCAACTGCTGGTGGGGGTGTACACTGGTACGGCCACTTCAGGAGACCATTCGGCAGCGTCTACTAAAGCTGAACATGCAAATTTCCAAGTTCAGCAATTCCACCCTAGACACATACTCACCACATGAACACTTCCGTAAGTGTGTCCAAATATATGTTCATAGCAGCATTATTCATAACAGCCCAAAGTCAGAAACTTAAATGTAGAAGGGATACAACGTGGTATGTTCATACACTGGAATTCCATCCAGCAATGGACTTGAATGAATTCCCGCTACACACACCAACACAGAAGCCTGTCATGATCACCTCTGAGCAAGAGGCAGACATGCGATAGTGCGCCCTGTGAACCTACAGCTTTACAAATGACGACAGTGATTCCTTTTGGGAGGGACAGAATTGGCCGAGAGGATGCAAGGGAGCCTCTTGGTGCTGGCTGGAACGTGTTTGCTTTTTGAAAATCTCTGTGATTTATGTACATTTTCATATAAATGTTTTACTTTAATAATGAAAAAGATTTCTTCATAAGTTCCCTTCTTAGCAGAGGAGAGGGACACATTAAAAAAAATAGACTTCAGTATTAAGGAGCAAGCATAAGAAGAAAACACTGATGTTTACAATCTGCAAGGCCAGCGTCCTACCATGGCTGACGCTTCGTATGAATCAGGTTATGCTCTGCCATCCACACACAGATCTCAGTGGCTTAACACCACAAAAGCACGTTTCTTGCTTATCAGTCTCACCGGCACTGGCAGGGGCTCTGCTATCGCACTAACTCAGGAACCTGGGCTGAGGGTTCATGATCATGACCACAGTGGGAAGAGTGGGCACATAGTGAACTGAACACATTTGCCCCAAAGGAAGATATAATCCTTGCACTCACATTCCACCAGCTCAAGTTAAGCCCCATGGGCATGCCTAACTTCAAAGGGGTAGAAGAGAGCTGCCCTGGGGGTCTATGGACCACAGGAGATGGGCTACGACATGAGGGCTGTCCCGATGACTGCGCTCACTCCTGTGCTCCCAGGCTCAGTCTCACGCAGGCCCCGTGCACGAGAGTTATAGGCACCATGGCATCCTTCTCTCCTCCCTGTCTCTGGCAGGAGCGCATGGAGAAGAGACAGCTGAATTTCTAGATTGCTGCCAACCCCTCGCCAATTGGTCACCATTTGGTGACTGATATCACGTGGGACCCAGTCCCTGATTCAAGGCAGTGGCTTTGGTCTCTTTGTGGACTCAAGAGCAGAATGGAGCTGCGTCTTAACAGAGGGTAAATGAAAGGTGTGGCAAGGAGTGGCAACAATCCTGTGTGTCTGAAACAGTCCCCAGGCATCCTCGGCTTCAGACAGTTGAGGGCATCATTCTCTTATAGAAAGAAAAAATGTAGGAAGGAGGGTGGAGGAAAGTCCAGAGCTAGAAGGGAAGAAAGAAACAGATGAGGGGGTAAGCGGGAAAGAGTAAAGAGTCAGAAATAGGAGGAGGAAACCCTTTCTGTCTCTGACCCCTCTCAGGTGTCAAGCTTTCCTTACGTCCTGTCAAACTTTGGATGACATTTTTATCTCTTGCTACGTATTTTCTTAAGTAAGCACCACACTGGAACCCACTCCAGTTATTAACAAAGAAAAGATAGCATATAACTCAAGAAAGGAGGTGTGTGCGGGCTCCTCTCTTCTCCCAGCTCCTGCTGAGAAGGGGGGCTGCTCCCCAGCGTGTGTACCCCCAGGACTCAACGGGGCCCAGGCAGATGTTCACATTTTAAATGTGAGTACTTCTTAGCAGCACATACCAAGTTCAGGAGAAATAAGCTAACATTGAAGTATATATATATTTGAGATCACCAAATGATGACATAATTAAATTTTAATTCAGATTGCTTAAAAAACACATAAGAGGCTGGAACATTTCTTCTGGGATCAAAGGAAGAGCTGAACAGAACGGGTAGGGGTTTCAAGATGAAAAAAATCCTACAGTAGCCACGAGGCACTGCTTTCCCTTTGCCTAGACAATCTGATAGGTTATTTAAATTCTGATAACAAAGGATTTGTTTATTATACTGGTTCTTTTTTTGTGTGTGAAAGAAATCACTTTACTTAGTAAGGACCACTGGTGTCAGGTAGAAATAAAAACATTTGATCTAACTCATCAAAAATGTCAGAAAAGGGGCACAGTTTGTTTTAGATGAACTCAGTTTTCCAAAGTTTGTGGGGGGCCACAGAAGTGGGTGATTCCTCTGATTTCACAGAATGTTGCCAGGAGTCTGTTAATCGGAAGACTCTCATGCACATTCCATAAGCGTTCAAGTTCCCAAGGTAGGTTTCCATATAAACTTTTCAGGAACACATCTGCTGTGAAAAATAAGTTGTTTGTAGCACTGGGACTCCAAACAAAGCATGAAGAGGAAGATACACTTGAAAATGTTTATTAAAGATTGAAAATTCTTCTACATAAGGAAAAGATGACCAGAGCCACTATACAATTAGGTTCCAACTTGAAGAGTGGAGACTAAAAAAACCAAACACAACCACTTGCCTTTCTTGCTAAAAATAAACGCAAAGGAGCATCCTTTGAAAGATATGCTATCATAGCTGTGATTGGGTTTTAGCTCAAATCATAAATGGGCCCAATTCAATGGGAGACAGGGGAGCCTCATTCAAAACAAGTGTGGCTGAAGAGGGGGCAGTGGGACCGATGTGAATTAGTCCCTTTGAGAACGGATGTGGTCACCCTTCTGTTCATTGAAGACTTTAATTAGAAATTTATTCTCATCACAGATGGTTCATTTGCTTGTGTTCCAGTCATAGCCCTTGACCAAAAAAGCGAAAAGAAGAGCCAGCAGAGCCACGCCCACAGACATCCTCGGTGTCCAACCTTGATGCAGCCTCTGTATCCGCAGCGCCATTCTGGAACTTTCTGGCGTGTGTGGAGCTGCAGCAGGGGTGTGGGATCCTGCACCCTGGTGATTACCAAGCTGATTTCTGAATTCCTGTGAAGAGAAAAACAAAGAAGACAAAATGATTTCAAGATGCAGTGAAAGCCCGGCTGGGATATCAATCAAGCAATCTGTTCCTACAAGGTGCAACCGTCCACTTACCCCTTCACAAAGGCACGTGTGAGCACCCACCCTGGGCCAGCTCTTTCCTCGAAGGGCCAGGCTAAGTTTGTGACTTAACAGACTGTAGATGAATCATATGAAGAGAGATGGACAGCGTTTACGGAGAGTCAAGGCGGAATTCCTGAAGGGCAGGATTTGTGTAGAGTGGAGTCTTGTCACAGATGCGTTCCACACATAGTCCCCTCGAAGTTCCCTGGTGTGCTGCACAAGCAGCTCCCACTGTCTCTGTGTGCCAGACGTGGGAAAGGTGGACCGCCCGGCTTGGAGCGTGCGCGGGAGCTCAGAGACCCAACAGCATTGCTCTTTAGGTGGTCTCTGTCAGACGCTTCCGAGCTGGTGTTTGGAAGTGTAGCGTGGAGTGCCTGGCTACTCTCAGGGGCGTGCTAGTGCTTCAAATTTGGGACTCCCTCCTGGTCCTCGTGGACAAGTCTGCACCCTAGAGTCACATGGGAAGCAGAAGCAGGTACGTGCAGCCACCAGAGGCCACCCGCCCTGCCACGCTCTGCAAGATCAAGGTGGGATCTTGACAACAGATCAGGAGGGGGGAAACATAGCCTGTCTCTGCCGTACTGTGCTGCTTTTCTTATGTTCACCTTGATTGAAGGCTTTTGATGATACTATTTCTAAATATAAGATTGAGAGAAACATTTCTCAGGTGTGTAGCCAGCTAGCTTTGTATACTTCAATTGTCACTACCACTGTGATACTAGAGGAAAAATAATTTACAAATATGGAAAAGACAAGGTCTTTCTCATAAAGTCCAAGATGGTCAAATATGTAAATGTATAACTGAGGCAGGTTTCCACACAGTTAGAACCAGGGTTCATGAATAGAAAATAGTATACGTAACATTTCTTTTACATAATAAAAATTGCTCATAGGTGATTATAGGTAGCCACTAGAAAGGTAAAAGTTGCCTGGGCCTGCTTAACAACAACAACGACAATTTAGGTCAGGCATGGTGGTTCACGCCTATAACCCTAACACTCTGGGTGGTCTAGGTAGGTGGATTGCTTGAGCTCAGGAGTCCAAGACCAGCCTGAGCAAGAGCGAGACCCCAGTCTCTAAAAAAATAGCCTGGTGTTGTAGTGGGCACCTATAGTCCCAGATACTCAAGAGGCTGAGGCAAGAGGACTGCTTGAGCCCAAGAGTTTGAGGTTGCTGTAAGCTGTTATGCCACAGCACTCTACTGAGGGCAACAAAGTGAGACTCTGTTTTGGAAAAAAAAAAAAAAAGAAATATAAAAGTCGATACAAACAAAATGCTCACAGAGCAATATATATAACTGACTTCAGAGAAAAACTTACTATGGTCAATAGTTATGGAGAGTAAACAGAAGGCTCAAACCTTCCATAAATCTTGTAAATATTATCAAGATTACTAATTCCTGAAATTCAAGATACACTTGCATCTATCAAAGTATAACACAGTAAATTTAAAGAATGTTATTGCTTATTAAAACAAAATGAAAGTCAACTCTGAGACTTAAGTATAATTTTTGAGAACTCAAATTCCACTCAGAAATGCCTTTTTCAAAACAGAAATTTGAAGCAAGGCAGGCCATGACTTCTGTCAATCTGAAAGAGCCACGTGTTCATCTAGTGACAACAGACTCAGGTGCACACTGAGCATGCCCATCATCTGCTCTGTGCTAACTTCGATTAACATGGGGTTTTCCTCCCTGTAAATCTCACTACTCACTTGATTAATTTCTAAACCTGCTTATTTGCTAACTCTTAAACATATTCCTCTAATTTCCAAAAGCATAGCTTATAAAATCCTATCAAAAGAATAAACCCATTAAAGAAGAACCAAGTATGTGGGCTGAAATTAAAAAAACAACAACAAACTTTTATGTTCAGAAACTTTAGGGATCAGATATCAATCAGTTAAAGATAAATAAAGACAGTGGGGAGGGTAACAAATCTATCTGTAACTGCTTCCTCCTTCTCTGGCAGTTATGCATATACTGTTGGGGAAAGAAAAGAGACGCTCTTAACTTGAACACGTTTAGTGCCAAGAAGCACAGTCGGGACTGGTATGAGCAGCAGTGTTAATCTCTGACTGAGTTCCAGCTCCCTCTGAGGATTCTTAGGCAATTATCCATCCTCTCTTTGCCTCTACTTCCTCACCTGGAAAAAGGAGGTACTGTTTGTATTTGTGCATCACAGGGGTGTTATTAAGGATTAAATGACACACACACACACACACACACATATATATATATATATATATATATGAGACAGAGAGAGAGATATTAAGTGCTTTGAACATTTAAAACTCATTAAGATTATGGATTCCATGGTATTTTGTGGTTCTAAAGAAAAACACAAATGGCCTCAGATATTGTTTTTGTAAAATTTCTGGCAGACCTGGAACTGAACCCAAGTTCAGACTGCCATGTGATCTTAGGCAGGTGGTTTGAGCTTTCTAAGCCTCTTCACAGAAGTAGAAACGCCAACATCTCCCTTAACATGTTGTTGAAAGGCTTAGAAAAAATGTGCCCAGAGCAAGGTCGAATGCCTGGAATACAAAAGGTTCACAACCAAGGGGGTGATTATGGTGACATCATGGGAATGTGGTTTGGGAAATGAAGAAGTACCACAAACCTAGGGTTTTATTTTTTATTTATTTATTTTTTATTTTTTATTTTTTGAGACAGAGCCTCAAGCTGTCACCCTGGATAGAGTGCCGTGGCATCACAGCTCGTATCAACCTCCAATTCCTGGGCTCAAGTGAGTCTCTTGCCTCTGTCTCCCAAGTAGCTGGGACTACAGGTGCCCGCCACAACGCCTGGCCATTTTTTGGTTGCAGCCATCATTGTTGTTTGGCGGGCCCAGGCTGGATTCGAACCTGCCAGCTCAGGTGTACGTGGCTGGCGCCTTAGCCCGTTGAGCCACAGGCGCCAAGCCAAAACCTAGGGTTTTAAACAACGCAAATTCATTCTCCTACATTTCTGGAGAGTAGAAGTTCTAAATCAAGGTGTAGGCAGGGCTGCACTCCTTTCGGAGGCTCTAGGAAATGATCTGTTTCCTTGTCCTTGTTAGCTTCCAGAGTTTGCCTATATCCACTGGCTGTGGTCCCTTCCTCCATTTTCAAAGCCTGTAGCACAGGAGTTTTTATAAGGACCTTTATGATTGACATGGGACCTTAGATAATTAGATAATTCAGAATAACCTCTTCATTGCAAGGTTCTTAATTCAATCGCTTCTGCAAAGTGCCTTTTGCCAGGTAAGGTAACACAGTTGGAGGTTCTGGCAGGTGCCATTACTGTGCCTGCCACTCATAGCATATGTGAGCCCCCAAGCTCTCATCCCACCAGAAAGTGTGCTCAGGTCAGGAAGTATGCTCTGTTCATATCTTCTTATAGTTGCAAATATCCTTTTCTTGGGAGCTTGATGAACTTGCTGTACAGAGGCCTCTTCTGCAGTTCCTCCTCCTCATCAAAAATATCAATAAACTGTAATACAGCATAGGGCTGCAGAGCCAGAAGCCTAAGGACTCAGCAAGGAAGGAAGAGGCCGGGCTCCGTGTAACAACACTAAATAGAAGAAGTCAAGTCCTCGGAGCCCTCACCATGCGCCCACCGGGGTCTGAGTACTACGCATGCATTCTCTTCTTTAATCCTCCCAACTACCCAATGGAGTAGCTAATGCTAGTTAATCTTGCCTTTAAGACACTCTCCCCACTCTCAGAGAGCAGGTAGAAATAATGAAGCAGCTAAGAGGCTTGGCTTTAGTCATACTAAGCACAGCCCCATAGCAACACATCAGGGAAGTATTTATAGTCTAATATAAATAAATGATAAAAACCAACATACTGCTTAATTATTAAAAGGCTATGAATATCAAGATTCCCACTAAACAGATTTTATCCATTTTACTTGCTACTGCATCTCCTGGAGGTAATGGTGTTGTTTTGTGTCTTCTTGCAGAAGCCCATTCTAGGAAAGTCAGCCTCAAGTTACGCAGGGACTTTCATGCTGTCTGTTTTGCAGTTCTGAGCCATGCTGAGACTTTGTAAATGTGACCCATAGATGGCACATGGCTGAGTTTGCTCTGAATACACACACACACACACACACACACACACACGCACGCAGACATACTTGATGTGCTCACATTAGAACACGCTGCAAAATGTGTTTTAATGAGGAACAGTTGGTCTGGTTCTGCTCAAATAAAAGATATCCCTGTAAGAGAGTTGCCACCTGTCTTCCCATCTTGCAGTGCAGCTTCTAAATGAGTTCTTCTGTCCCTGACACCTGCAGGTGTTGCCAGGGCCCTGCAATTGCATTCCATGTGCCAACTCCCTTCCTCAAATTGACAAGACAACCCTGTCCTTGCACTTCATGTCATTACCAGATACCAGGACATACAGGGGATTAAGGGTGCCAAGCTATCTTTCTCCATTATTCTTCTAGACAGTCCCCAAATTGGGATCATTTTATTATCTTATAAGCAGAAGTGCTGGAGTACCCAATTATCTCCAAAGCAAAAATGTTAGCATTTTCTAGTTCTTGGAGTCTATGTTAAGAAAGTATTATGTGCATAGTCCGTCAGCATTATAGGGATGCTGGAATGTAGTAGAATCAACACTCGAAGTTGGAATTAATTATGCTTTTCCATTTATTCTGGAAGAACATTTACATTTTAAGACCTCTGTCACACACTCCTACGATGAGAGCACAATACTGTCAGCTCTTCTGTATCACTTTTGGGAAAGAGCAATTCTACATCAGACATTATTCACATGAAATTGTTCCCTCACCCCCTCACCCAAAATGTGTATTTGCTATCAGGTCATTAAAATTGCAAAGCAAAATTTTAAAATTGACCATACCCACAAAAAAAGAACACTCTAATCTTGGGTTTTTATCTTATTTTGGTGATGGCAAAGCAAACACAGGGCTTTGCTAATAAGGCTAGACATAAATTATTAAACTATCTACTGTACGATCAAATGCATTTCAGATTTTATTATGAATAATTTTGCCTTGACATCCACCAAAGGAATAGATCTGATGTGCCCTTGCATGGTCTCAATGATCCCTCTCTTCCAGAATGCCCAACCCTCGAACTTGAACTGCACCGAATAAAAGAAATAGATAATGATATCAAAAACCAAAGCTCAGCATCTGCCCATCACCTAATTATTACCTTCTGCAAGAATTCATTTCATCTGACTCAAGAGATGTGAAAACATCTCTTAAGCTCTGAACTTAACTTTAATGGCTTCAAAACATTCCTTATGTATAAATTTTTCTCATGGCTCAGAGGCACTGTTAGAACTTGAAGTACAAGCTAACAGGGAAAAAGAAAATAATGTTTGATAGCTCGTATCTCAGGATAAATTAGAGTTTAGAACAGGCTTTTTCCCCCCACTGAGCCTGAACATATGGGCTATGCACAAAACCTCCTGAAACCAAGCATGTGACCAATGCCAGGAAATACTCTTGAAACATACATTATGCGGTACATGTGTACTATCTGAAGAGAATCTAAAAATTTCCTGATTTTGGAATGTTTGCTTTGAAAACAAAATTATAAACTATGTCCATAATCATTGTATTTTAATCCCTCACACATAAGGAGGCTCCTCCGAAAGGAAGCCTCGCTCCTGGGATCTGCTGCATCTGTTCTTGATAAAAAGCAATGAACGAGGGTGGCTTCTCAGTCATTGTGAAGCCTCCTCCACACTCCAATTGGGGCTTCTTTCTGATACCTTTATTTTAAACTCGCTTTATCTTTTCTTAGCTGAGCACCAAATATCCATTCGAATGAGCTTACATTTCCCTAGTCTGAAACCTGTGACATCCACAAGAAGAAGGACAGAAGACTCAGATCTAGAATTAAATAACACAGCATAAAAACCTTTGCCGACAGTGGGACACCGTCTTTTGTTCATACATAACTTTTCCAGTTTCACAAACAAAGAGCAGTAGCAACCTCTGCCAGGAAGGTATGTCCTCAGAGGTGTGGCAACTTCGCCGAGATAAACTCATTTCTACTGCTTCTTTGTTATTATTCAAATATTTTTATCCAAAGAAAAGACACATAGAGAAGGTTCTCATACTAGCTGCACTTGAGGAAGACCCAAGTATTTATTTACCGGGTCAAAGTTTGGAAATGGCTATGAAATTTGTCATGTAATTCTCTTGCTAAATAAACATCAGCCACAGATGTATGGGGGAGGACACTCGCACGCACACACTCACACACATACATGGAGCAGGCCTTGAAGAAAGAAGGGACCAACAGGCACCCTGAGACCTATAAAGAATGTGAAACAGCCTTCAGGAAGAAATCTGCATGCATCTCTTCCAACTAGGTGAGTGGAGATGAGCAGCAGGACAGTGGGCACAGGTGAGTGGAGATGAGCAGGACAGAGAGCACAGGTGAGTGGAGATGAGCAGCAGGACAGTGAGCACAGGTGAGTGGAGATGAGCAGGACAGTGGGCACAGGTGAGTGGAGATGAGCAGGACAGTGGGCACAGGTGAGTGGAGATGAGCAGGACAGTGAGCACAGGTGAGTGGAGATGAGCAGGACCATGGGCACAGGTGAGTGGAGATGAGCAGGACAGTGGGCACAGGTGAGTGGAGATGAGCAGGACCATGGGCACAGGTGAGTGGAGATGAGCAGGACAGTGGGCACAGGTGAGTGGAGATGAGCAGGACAGTGGGCACAGGTGAGTGGAGATGAGCAGCAAGACAGTGAGCACAGGTGAGTGGAGATGAGCAGCTGTATAGTGAGCACAGGTGAGTGGAGATGCATAGGAGGACAGTGGGCACAGGTGAGTGGAAATAAGCACTCCAAATAGATGACTGGGGAAAATTGCTGGGGAAAATGGTGGCAAAGCTGAAGAAATGAAAAGTGAAGTGGGTCAAGATGCTTTCCTGATGACGAAATTCTTTCAATGGTCTCTGAAACCACAACTGAAACCATTCTCTTTGCAAGGAGTGCACTCAGGAAGCAGTGAACTAGGATATTAATGAACATCACAATTGGTATATTCAACTTAATCTCTAGGTAGTCAATTGAACTCAAAGTAATTGCTCCGAAAGCTTCCCTTCCAACTAGGTAACCATGAGAGTGTGTTGGCAGATGTTTGGTTTATATTTGAGATTGTGAAGGAGTCATGTGTGATGTTAACTGTTATTACAAAGCAACCCTCTCATCCTATTCTAAGTATCTTTTTCAATGACACTGGAAATATGACTTTAGCGTCATTGAGCTCCATGAACTACACAAAATGAATAAAGGAGATGGCAGGTGCTTTATTCTCTCACAGAGTCTCATAATGATGAGCTAACATGTAAAATTTTCCTAAAGCTCACCATGATGGCTATTCAGCTTGAAAAATGCAGATAAATTAGTTAGGACAAATTACTTGGGACATACAGTTGGCTCTCCACATCTGTGAGTTCCACATCTGTACCCTCAACCAAGCACAGATCAGAAATACTTGGGAAAAAAAAATCCACAAAGTTCCAAAAAGCAAAACTTGAATTTGCCACATAATGAATGCTTTGTTCAATCCACATGAATGCAGTGATATGTAGGCACCGTCTTACATGATTTAAAGTATATGAGAGGATGTGTGTAGGTTATATACAAATATATACATTTTTTATATATGCAAATATTGCACCATTTTTTATAAGGGACTTGAACATCTGCAGAGTTGGTACCCAGAGAGGTTATCCTGGAACCAAACCCCCAAGAATACCCAGGGATGACCGTATTTATCACAATAGTACTAAACTCAGCCCCACAATTTAAAGAAAGATCACATCTCTACCTATTTTCCCATCCATGCCTTAGTTCTATTATGTCTTCTTCCAAAGATCCATTCCAAGGCATGCCCATCTCCTTTTCTCTTTTGAATACAAATACTTTTAAGAAGTAAAAAATAATGGTTCTCTTGAAATTTACTTAAAATAACTGGGAAGATTAATATTAAAAGATTTAAGTACTTATATCACTACATAAGTGTGGTAGGCAGCCTTTAGAGGGACCCTGGAAGTCCTTGCCTCCTGGCGTCCACACCCTTCCCCTGGACTATGGGCTGAAGTTACTCACTTGTTTCCAAGTAACAGTACTCAACATAAAGGGCACTTTGCTTCTGATATTAGCTTATAAAATACTATAGTTTCCATTCTTTTCACCCTGCTCTGAGGGAAGCCAGCTGCCATGCTGTGAGCTGCTCTACACAGAAGCCCACATGAGAAAGAACCAAGGGAGGCCTCTGACAACCACTCAGCAAAGGCCTGAGCCCTCTGGGAAACCTGTCCTCAGCACCCCAGTGGTCGGAGAGTCACTGTGCTGAGGCACCAGCTCGGCTGCACCTGGATTTCTGACTTACAGAAGCTGCGAGGTAGTGTGTGTTCGTTGTTTTGAGGTGGTTTGTTATATAGCAATAGCTAACTAATACAAGAAAGTGCCAAGGAGAGGGCTATAAACCTATTTACACGCACGGGGAAACCTGACTTGTAACAGATGCACAGCAGGCCAGTAGGAAAAATAGACGGTTAATAACATTTTCTGGAACAATTGGTGATGTACACATAAAGCAATGAAATTTAACCCCTACCTACCATTCCTGAAAATCAGTTCTAGGAAGATTACACATTTAACCTGGCAAAGGCAAAACTTTAGACAACACAGGAGAAAAACATTTCCAATCCAGAAGGGAGGGACATACTTCTTAAACAAATCACAAAAACATACCAAGTTTTTTAAAAGGTGCCAAAAGGAGGTTAAGACAAGTCAAAAACTGGGAAAGGACACTTGTTTCACATGTAGCTGACTTCAGACTACATAAAAAAAAATCCTAGATGTCAGTAAGAAGTTATTCAGTCCAATAGAAGAGAATGGTCAAAAGACTTTATATAGACTCTTCACTGAAAAGAAAACCTGAATAAATATACACAGGAAACCAATAAATATGTACAAAATGCTCAGTCTCACTTACGATTGGAGAAATATGAGTTAGCAACCAATGTGCATAAACACACGCCAGGCTGGGAAAGGCAGAAAGCCTGATGGTATGAGATGTGGGTGACAGTGTGGAGGGACCAGGACCCTCCGGCAGTGCTGCTGGTGGGAGTGTACATTAAACGACCACTCTGGGAAGCTGAGGGGAAGTATCTGGTGAGATGGGGGCTCCCAGACTAGGGAGACTGCTGTGGGCCAGTGCCCATCTCAAGTTCCTATGCTCTAAGGTGAGCAGTTCTATGCAAACCTGGCCTCAAGGGCCAGAGAGCTGAGAGGTCAAGGAAACAGGCTGACAAGCCCAGTTTCTCAGAAAGGAACATTTAAGATGGATTTACAAACATAAGCCAAGCCTCAGGCAGCCGCAAGATAGTGCCCCCCCCCACGCTGTTACTCTCCCAGACCCAGGGCTTATGTACCATAGGGAAAGGGTATGCATGCTTCAGAAGGAATGTGTAGAAAGACAGATAACATCAAGGTTGTTTTGACCTAAGGGCAGGATTTATGGTAATAGTAAAGTAGAAATCTTAGAGGCATTCCTGGAGCTGGGGTTAATCAGAAGTCAACACGGTAGATTAGCATCCAAGATGGAGTTGCTTTAGCCTGCGCATCTCACGGGATGTAAATTAGAAGCTCTCCCACAGTCTGGTCTGAGGGTGGGGTAGGGGTTGGTCAAAGGTAGGAAAAAACGGCCCAGGAAGTGGGGCTCCAGTGGCATGGCTTCCTGAGAATATTAACTCTCCAAGTTGTCTCTGTAAAACCTCCTGTGTTAGATGGGCCCCACTAACTAACTTACCCGATAGCACCTCAATTCCTAAGGTGTTCCCTACCCATCTCCTACCTTTCTAAAAATGACTGGCCAGTGTAAAAAATAGTAGGGCTATAAATAACCACTGGGCTGTCAGAACACATTCTCGCATTTTTCACTAGGATTCTACTGGATAAAATCAGCCCCTATGTTATCTTCCCCTTGTTGCTACAACAAATTATCAGGAACTGAGTGGCTTAAAACAATTTTATCATTTTATAGTTCTGGAGCTCTTAAGTCAGAAATAGGTCTTGATGGACTAAAATCCAGTGAGGCGTGGCCTCCCTCCGGAGAAAGCCACTGCCTTGCCCCCTCTCGCTGGCATTCCTGGGCTCATGACCCTTTGTATAGTCAAAGCTGGCATCCCCATCACTCTGACTTCTGATTCTCCTGCCTGCCTCCTTTATGTACCTTCGTGTGAGGATATACGAAGAGGGGGGCAGGTTGCACAGACTATGGGGAAAAGCCAAGATTTCACAGAGTGTGTGGACTGAATACATTAATGGTCCCAACTCCTCAGACCTCCTGTGTCTGTGCCTTCTCCCCACAACTGTTAACCCAGGGTCTTGGCCATGTGACTTACTTGACCAATGGCCTGTTATCAAATATGACACTTACAGAGGCTTGAGAAGCACCTGTATACATCTGTTTGCTGAGCGCAAGCTCAGGGTAGCCTGTTGTAGGATGAGACATATGAATCACAGGTGATCACCCACGTTGTTCCAGCTGAGCCCTCCAGATCCCACCTATGGAGCCTCCAGACGTGCTACCAAGGGCCCACCAAGATTGGAAGAGCTGCTGAGCTCCCCAAGGCTGAGCTACCCCACAGCGGAGCTACCTTGCACATGTGTGAGTGAGCCCAGGTGAGATCAGCTGAACATTGTGACGTTTACAGTGACAAAGGATAACTGACATTTTAGTAAGGAGAGTACTTATACCTCCAGAACAAACCCATTCACTCATTTATTCATTCATCCAACAGACACTGACTGGCCATTTGCTCCATACCAGGCACTGTTTTAGTCATTAAGAACAAAGAAGTGGATGAAGCAAAGTCCTAGCATGCATGGGGCTTCCATTTTAGTAACTAAAGACAAAGAAACATATAAATATTTATTATGTCTGGCGGTAAATGTACCATAGAGCAAAAGGGAGAACTACGTTGTGCCAGTGAGGGGTTGTGACTTTATAGAGGGTTGGTTGTTCACTGAGAAGGTATTTCAGCAGACATCTGAATGACGTGGATGGCAGACGTTCTGTGAGGTCATCTAAGACAAGGGTGTTCTGTTCCAAGCAGAGAGAATGGGACCTCTAGAGGGAGCAGGCCTGGTGTGTCCATGTTCAAAGAGGCAGGACAACTGGGCCAGTGTGCTTGAGAAGGCCAAGGCCCTGGGCCCTGAAGTCCACTGTAGGGTCTTTGTTTTTCCCCCTGAACATGCTGGAGAACCCTACAATGTTTTAGAAAATATTTTACTATGGTACAGTCTCTATAACATAAGATTTACAGACAGGCCTGGGTTATGAATGATAGGTTCTGTAGGTCTGTTCTTAAGTGAATTTGCATGTAAGTTGAAACTGGTACATTTACCTATTACTTGTAACAGGCTCCATTTGTCAGTTGGACCTTGTAACTCGGGGACTTATGGTAATATCCTCTGTTCATAAGTGTGAGTTGTATTAGTACAACTAATAATGTAATTATAGATGTTTGTAACTTGGGGCCTATATACAATTCAGTGGCATTAATTTACTATGTTGTGCAACCATTACCACTACTCCAAACCTTTCTCATCACCCCAAATAGAAATTCTGTAACCACTAAGAAATAACTCCCCATACCCGCCTCCAGCCCTGATAACCTTGAACCTACTTTCTGTTTCTATGAATTTGCCTATGCTAGATAAATGGAGTCATGTAACATTTGACCTATTTTGTTCTGGCTTATTTTGTTTTGCATAGTATTTTTGAGGGGTATCAATGTTGCGGCATGTGTGAGAACTTCATCCCCTTGCTACCAATGCCACACCACAAATCCACTGATCACTAACTCTGAGCCAGGCAGTGCTGGATGCTTTCCATGCGTCGTCTCACTTCACTGTCAAAACCACCCTGTCAAGTGGATTCTGTTATTCTCATCAATTTATAGATGAGACAATATGCCGAGAGAGGGTCAGTGATAAGAAAATGGTAACACAGTTCATAAGTGACAGAGCAAAATTTTAAACTCACATTCTGCCCCCAAAACTCATGAATAGAGTAAGAGTACTCTATTCTTTTTAAAAGGGTGTTTGTAAGGAGGCGGCCCTGGGAGTCCGTAGCCTGTGGAAGGAAAATGCTGGTCCTAGTAAAGTCAGCAAGGGTTCCTTGCTTTTACTGTCCTTTTCACTCTCTCTCTGAAGGGGTGGCAGATGGGAAAGGTACAGCATCCTTATAAGTTGACTTCCTACCAGATAACTGACCCAGATAACTTACTTGACATATGGATTGAATATTTCTGTTTCTCAGCAATTGTACAGAATTGCATTAAGGAGATAGAAAGAAAATTTGTTTTTCTAGATAAAGTCCTATAAGTTTAGAACATTGCAAATTATGTTAGAAAACAAACACACTCTATTTTTTAAAGCGTATTCCATTTAATTTATTTATTTAAAAACAATGTGCAATTGTTTCAGGCACAACATAAAGTCAATACTCCAGTATGACAGAAGAAACAGGCTGTCACTTTCATCACTGGAAAGGAAGAAAGGAAACTAAAATTCATGATCAGAAGAAAACCCACACTAAAGTACTCATCCTTACAGTTCCCATGAAAAGAATTTAAATTTGCAAGATTATTATCAGTTTAAAAATGGGCTTTTGCAATCTGCTTATCAAGATGTCAAATGACTTCAAAGAGCAGGTCGGAGCGCTTTGAGTGATTCTCTTTTAATCCTCGAAGAATATATTAATATCCTTACTTGAAGGAACAGAAGATTTCAAGCTGTTATGTTAAGTTCCCTGCATTTCAACTTCTAGAATCTGATGCAGAACCCATCCACTCCACTCTGCATATCACTAAAAACCAGGTTCATCTGACAAATCTGTGCTGAGTACCAACTGAGGCAGGCGCTGTGCTGGGGGCTGGAGCTGAGCAGACCAGCCAGGGGGCCTGCTCTTGTAAACTTTCCCTCACATCGAAAAACCTACTATATTATGCTAAAAACTTTTCACATGCATAGTAGGAAGGCCCACTATTCACCAGTATCTACTCCTTTGTGTTGATACAAAAATATGTGCTTTCTAGACTCTTGAAGAAGTACATAGTTCTGGCCTAGGAATGTTAATAGAAACACACTACTCCTGTGCTTATGCTCTGGAAAGCCTGGTTTGACGGCAATCCTTTCTTTGCCATAAAGACATGCAGTCAACTGAGGTTCCCGAGTGACTACGTGGAGCAGACACTACCCACTAAATGGTACGAGGCCAGCGGTTCTCAACCTTCCTAATGCCGCGACCCTTCAGTACAGTTCCTCATGTTGTGGTGACCCCCAACCATAAAATTATTTGCGTTGCTACTTCGTAACTGTAATTTTGCTACTGTTATGAATCATAATGTACATATCTGATACGCGGGAAGGTCTTAGGCGACCCCTGTGAAAGGGTCGTTCGACCCCTAAAGGCAACCCCCACAGGTTGAGAACCGCTGTACTAGACACTTAGTGGGAGCAAGAAATAAACCCATGTCATGTTAAGCTTGAGATTTCAGGGTTAATTTTTTTCTTTCTAGGACACAGCCTTACTCTGTCACTCTGGGTAGAGTGCTGTGGCATCATCATAGCTCATAGAAACCTCAAACTCTTGGGCTCAAGCGATTCTTTTGCCTCAGCTTCCCTAGTACTCGGGACTGCAAGTGCCCATCACAGTGCCTGGCTAGTTTTTTCTATTTTTAGTAGAGATGGGGGTCTCACTCTTGCTCAGACAGGTCTCCAACTCCTGAGCTCAAGCAATCCATCTACCTTGGCCTCCCAGAGTGCTAGGATTACAGCATGAGCCAACGCCCTGGCCTCGATGTTAATTTTTTAGGGAAGCACAGCCTAATTGATCTGAGACTACCCTATTTTACTTAAACCCAGAGGTCCCAATCTTCATACTGAGTGTAATTTCCGTCTGCATTCCAACTGCCTACAACTGCTTATGGATGTCCAAATAAAGCCAGATTTATTTATTTATTTATTTTTAATTTATTGTTGGGGATTCATTGAGGGTACAAGAACCCAGGTTACACTGATTGCATTTGTTAGGTAAAGTCCCTCTTACAATCGTGTTGTGCCCCCAAAAGGTGTGGCACACACTGAGACCCCCCCCTTTCCTCTCTCTGCTCTTTCTTTCCCTCCCCTCCCCCCTTCTTTCTCTCTCTGGTCTCCCCTTCCCCCAACCCCTCCATGTCATTAATTGTCATTACTTGTCCTCATTTCAAAATTGAGTACATAGGATTCATGCTTCTCCATTCTTGTGATGCTTTACTAAGAATAATATGTTCCAGATTTATTTTTTGCATTCTGTCACTTGACTTAGGTTCCTTTCATAAAAAAAATTTTCCTTCTTTACTTGCCTTATTAAGTTTTTCTCACCTTGGAAGTCAGTTCTAATCCTACCACATCCGTGAACTCCACATTGACAGTTCCAACTAGTAACAGATTCCAAAAACCACTTTCAAAATCTTTTGTCCCTAGGGTGTAATTTTAAGACCCAGGTTCTACAAATCAGAGGTAACATGTGGGACATGGATTGGAAAGTAAGCTTTATGAGGAAGCACACAGGGCATGGGGCCTCTGCCTTGCTGGAGCAGATGGGGAGGAGATAACACCTTTTAATAGCAGCTCCTACATTGTTCTGGAAAAGTCAGCCAGGATTCTTCGCCAGGCCTTCCAAACAATTCTGTGAGCCATCTTGCATTCCTTTATAACCCCCTTCCTGTTTAAACCAACTCAACTGTTTTCTATCGTCTGCAAAGAACCCTTACCCATTCATTCCTCCATACTCCTGTCTTCCAATGCCTTAGGATCTGCTGCCATCCAGTTTAGCATTGATCTATCACAGATTTTGTTTCACAGGCACATATTGTCTTCGTTCATTTGCAGTGCTATAACAAAATGCCATAGCCTGTGGAGCTTTCAAACACTAGAAATTTCTCACAATGTAGGAGGCTGGGAAGTGCCAGCAGATCTGGTAGCTGGTGAGGGCTTTCTGGTCTGTAGATGGTCCTTTCTGGTCTGTGGTGGTGCTTTCTGGTCTGTAGACGGTGCTTTCTGGTTGGTAGACAGAGCTTTCTGGTTTGTACATGTTGCTTTTTGGTCTGTAGACAGGGCTTTCTGGTTGGTAGACAGGACTTTCTGGTCTGTGATGGTGCTTTCTGGTCTGTAGACAGGGCTTTCTGGTCTGTAGATGGTGCTTTCTGGTTGGTAGACAGGACTTTCTGGTCTGTGATAGTGCTTTCTGGTCTGTAGACAGGGCTTTCTGGTCTGTGATGGTGCTTTCTGGTCTGTAGACAGGGCTTTCTGGTCTGCGATGGTGCTTTCTGGTCTGTAGACGGTGCTTTCTGGTTGGTAGACAGGGCTTTCTGGTCTGTAGACGGGGCTTTCTGGTCTGTAGATGGTGCTTTCTGATTGGTAGAGAGGGCTTTCTGGTCTGTAGACAGGGCTTTCTAGTCTGTAGACAGGGCTTTCTGGTCTGTA
>CAUYON010043544.1:0-31090 GCA_963573935.1 Arctocebus calabarensis | reverse complement strand
TTTTATTTTCATTATTATTTTTTTTTGAGACAGAGCCTCAAGCTGTCACCCTGGATAGAGTACTGTGGCATCACAGCTCACAGCAACCTCCAATTCCTGGGCTCAAGCGAGTCTCTTGCCTCCACCTCCCAAGTAGCTGGGACTACAGGTGCCCCCCACAACGCCCGGCCACTTTTTGGTTGCAGCCGTCATTGTTGTTTGGCGGCCTGGGCTGGATTTGAACCTGCCAGCTCAGGTGTACGTGGCTGGCGCATTAGCCCGTTGAGCCATAGGCGCCAAGCCGCTGTTTGTATTTTATACTTTAAATCCTTGCAGGCATTTTCCCAAATATCATACCTTTTCCATAAGGGAGCTCAAGTTTTATCATTTTTATATAGCTGTGTGTAGGGGGGAAAGAGATCCATACCTTTCATTGCTAGAGGAGGATGTAAACAAGCTTTCAAGGTGGAGAAAGATAAGAGATGCTGAAAAGCCACTTTCCAACATAAACACTATGTATCATAAAAGACAGGGTGCAGGACTGTTAGATGACAGGGGAAGTACTGTATCACTTTTCCTGTGGTTAAAACTCCCTTAGGGAGTGGAGATTTAGTGTAAAATCTTTATCGTTTGATGTGGTTTATTTCAAATCCAGTTACATATTAGGTCTGCAACAAAACTCAGGCCTTGAGGATTCCAAGCTTGGCTCTTGAGTGAAGTCCTTTCACTTTCTAGGAACAGAAACTACATACTTCACCTGTCCCATTGAGTTGGGGGAAGCTATCTTTTCCTCCATGCTGGTCCCACCAGAGGTGCAAGGCTGGGAGCTTGGGCTGGGGAGAGTGTAGTTGTACCCAATGGGCTCCAAAAGTGATGGGGCCCTGGGCTTACAGGAGGTGGCTGGCAGGATCAAGTGGGTGGCCTAATGCCTGGCATCAAGGTGGGTCGCTCCCAGGCTCAGCTGCCACTGAAGGTAGAGGTGGAAAAGATCACTGTGCCTGAGGGCTTTGTCCAGAAGCTCAGTGACCACCTGCTTCTGGTGTACACTGGCAAGACCCGCCTGGCACGGAATCTGTTGCAGGTGAGCACTAGACCCAGAATGAGGGAGGGAGGCAGATGGCTCAGTTTGGTCCAGATCTTCAGTGCACCTCTCTCCCGCCTCATCTATAGGATGTGCTGAGAAGCTGGTATGCCCGGTTGCCTGCTGTGGTACAGAACGCTCACAGCCTGGTGCGGCAAACCGAGCAATGTGCTGATGCCTTCCGCCAAGGTGACATGCTTCTTCCAGGGTGGGTCAGGGCATCAGGAGCCAGAGCTTGTGGGAGTCAAGAGGCCAGGGTCCTTTGTACCTTGGCACAGGGCCTAGATATTAGGCTCTTGGGAACAGAAGTCTATTGTCTGTCATTTCTGGGGTCTCACACTTGGGCAAGAGCTGTGGGAAAAACTCAAGACAAAACTTGCATCGTGGTAAAGGCCCTCCAGCCCCATCTAACAAAAGCAGATGGGGGGGGTGCTATTTGGGAGGCAGAGGCAAGAGAATTGCTTAAGCCCAAGAGCTGGAGGTTGCTGTGAGCTGTGTGATGCCATGGCACCCTACCCAGGGCAATAAAGTGAGACTCTGTCACTATTAAAAAAAAAAAAAAAAAAGCAGATGGGGGGAAAGGCCATAGCTGAGTAGGGGTCCCAGTGTGTGGCTGCACAGTTCACTGAACACCAACTGTGCTGGGCTTTATGTACATTTTTAGTCCTTAAGCAACTCTGTGAAGTGGGCTGTATTACTCCTGTCTCCAGCCAGCACTGGAACCTGGGTTCTTAACCATGACACTGGGTCATTAGTGCCTCTTGGTTCTTCATTCTTTCTTTCTTTTTTTTTGCAGTTTTGGCCGGGGCTGGGTTAGAACCCGCCATCTCCGGCATATGGGGCCGGCGCCATACTCACTGGGCCACAAGTGCCGCCCATTCTTTCTTTTTTTTAGAGACAGAGTCTCACTTTGTCACCCTTGATAGAGTGCCGGGGCATCACAGCTCACAACAACCTCCAGCTCTTGGGCTTAGGCAATTCTCTTGCCTCAGCCTCTCAAGTAGCTGGGACTACAGGTGCCTGCCACAACACCTGGCTATTTTTTGTTGCAGTTTGACAGGGGCTGGGTTTGAACCCGCCACCCTTGGTATATGGGGCTGGCGCCCTACTCACTGAGCCATAGGCGCTGTCCTCAGTTCTTCATTCAATCTACAGTTGGGTGTTGGGTATCTTGGCCTAGGGACACCACTCCCCTCTCTGCCCTCCCCTCAGGAAGCCTGCCTCTGCTGGGCCAGTGCCTGACCTCGTACTGGGAGCAGAAGAAACTCATGGCGCCAGGCTGTGAGCCCCTGGCTGTGCGGCGTCTGATGGATGTCCTGGTCCCTCACGTGTATGGCCAAAGCCTGGCTGGGGCAGGCGGTGGGGGCTTTTTCTATGTGTTGACCAAGGAGCCGCGGCAAAAGGCAGCTCTGGAGATGGTGCTAGCCAATACTGAGGTACCTGATGGTGTTAGGGTTGGTGGTTGGTGGGGACAAGAGACCTCATTGTAGCCCAACAGCTAACCAGGGCTATATCTGCAAGTCTCTCTGGCCCTATAGCCTCAGTCCAGCCTCCAGAAGTCCTGAAATTTTTCCAGATTTCTCTAAACACCTCCTATTGTGTCTTGTCTTGTCCAGGGCCTTGGAAATTGCAGCATCCACCTGGTGGAAGTGGATACTCAGGGCCTGAGCCTGAAGTTGCTGGGGAGCGAGGCCTCACCCTAATGCCCATTCCCATGAGGCTGGCCCCTCACTCTAAGGAAACCTGGAGCTACAGGGGTCCCTCCCCCTCCTTTCCCTGTGGGAGCTCTCAGCCTCCTACCCCTCACCCACCTCTGCGAATCTGCCCCTAAAGACCTGAGCAAGACTTGGGCAAGCAGAGACAGTGCTCTCCTGTGACCTGGCTGTTAGCAGCCTACCCTTGGCCTCTCTTCTCGTTGGACATCAGATCCTAAGCTTAGCGTCCCATGTGGCCTTTACAAACCCCACAGCCCTGGGCAGTGCCTGTGGCTCAGTGAGTAGGGCGCCGGCCCCATATACCGAAGGTGGTGGGTTCAAACCCTGCCTCAGCCAAATTGAAAAAACAAACAAACAAAAAAAACTCCACAGCCCAGTGGGTCTTCTCACTTTCCACGAGGGCCCTTGAAAAAGATGAGAATCGGCCTTAGCATATGGCTAGGGAGGTCCCTTGGTAAGGCCAGCCCAGAAGAGGCCCTTTGAGGTATTTCCTGTGCCCTTCCTTAAGAGTCGTAGAGACTTTGTGCTCAACCCTTGTGAGAGGGTGAGGGTAGGGGTCCATTGCCAACTCTGGCAGCAAGCCAACAAATCACTGCCAACCCAGGCCTTAACCAACAACACTAAGGACTGTGCCAAGTGACCTGATGCCTTTTGGGCAGTGGGTTCTCAGGATTATGACATTCTTGGAATAAATTCATTGCCCTTCTAGGTTGTCCTTATAAAGTATTTTTTGCTTACTGGGAGCAATTCCCACTTCCATTGGCCCTATGGAAACTGCCTCCAGGATGATCCACCTTGTGGTGCTGAGGGCCCAGGACTGGATGAGGCTCCTGCTATCATGTAGGGTCTGGAGTAGCTGAGAACTACTCCAGGCGTGGGCACAGGCTGAGGCTCTACTTTGCCTTCACATTTCAGTGCAGCTAACTGGTGGACCTGTCCAGGCCCGAAGCACCCAGCCTTTACTGGAAACAGTACACTGGCATATCTCCACGGAATGTCTTTATTCAGAGATCATAAACATCACAGTCTTTCCTCAAAGTCAAACCTAATTTCCAGGTCCCCAGATGTAACCGTCTTCTAAGCCTGGCAGGGGCAGCATGTTGTAGTGTTTGAGGGCCATACAAAAGGCAGGCCTGGGGTGCATGCTGCCTGCCTAAAATTTCCCACCTAAGGAGTTGTCCACCTTTCTTGGTGGGGAAAGGCTGCCCTCAAAGCATCACCTAGCTAGGTCTGAGGACAGAGCAGGAGTGAATCTACACCTTGTTTCCTTGCTGCCAGCCATGGAACAGTCTGGGCGGTTAGAGCTCCCTCAAGCCAGATAGTCTTGCTCAGCAACTTGGTTATGGCCACTTAGGGAATGACCTGGAAGTGTGGTGGGCCAGGTAGGCTCACCCTGGGTGCTACAGGCGCAGCCTCTTGATGTCTTCACTGCGGAAGTCTATGCGCAGAGCCAGCACTTGGCGTACTTCAGCAGGCGTGAGGCGCCATGTCAATGGGCCAGAGTTGGCACCCCAGTAATCTAGGATCTCAGTGACCTGTAGGGAAGGATGTAGAGACCTGTTGGCAAGATCAGGGCTATCCTGAAAGAAGGCCCTGGATCCCACTAGGGGCAGAGCAGGGGTACCCAGGAAGGGGAAGGTACCCTGCAGGGGTGGCTGCTGCCATAGACATGGTTTGCGGGGAGTAGCAAGAATCCAAATTTTGTCTTTGTCCCACTTTCCAGTCACCCTTCCTTGGCTAGGCCAAGGTAACCCCACATACCCGTTCCAGATTGAGGATTGTGGCCATCTGGGAGAGCCGAGCAAACTTATCTCGGATGGTCCAGGTGGTCACCGTGGTAAGGTAGGCAATAAGTGACCTCAGCTCCTTGTCAAACTGCAGACCGCCCAACTGCCGAAGAACATAAGCCAGTTATGCTGTTTAAAGCCTGGCCCTCTGGGTAGCGCCTAAGGCTTAAGGTGTAGGGCACCGGCCCCATATACCAGAGGTGATGGTTTCAAACCCAGCCCTGGCCAAAAAAAAAAAAGGCCTGGTCCTCTGGCTAAGCAGAACACACTTTCAGTGGCCCTCATAGCTGGGTGGCAAGGCTGGCTGGGCCTTACATGGTGTCCTTTATGTAGTTCTAGTTAGCTCTAAGGCCTCATAAGCCAGAGTGGGACTGGGCCTAGAAGTGCAGGGCCTATGGATAGCACACAGTGGGGAAAGAAGTCATGGGGTGGCAGCATCACTTGTCTTCTTTAGAGGAGAAATGATAGAGCTCTGCCCCCTTGACCTTACCCGGTTGAAGGTGGATTTCAGCACTACTCTCTCCAACTCAACGGCAACAAGGTTGGTCATAAGGCCAGTCAGGCTGTCATAGATGACTGGAGACAGGCTGGCCTGCACACAGAGGCTTGACATCAGTGGGAGTCCCACCTAGCCCCTCTGCCTCTAGGCTGGAGTCTTCTGGGGATGGGACAGTTACATGAGGCCATGGGGAAGTGTTTTTTACAGGCTAGGGTTGGAAGGGCTTTCAGGATCCCCAGCAGGAATGTGATGAGAAGCCATAGGCTGCTAGTTTGGGCAGAGGTGGAGAATCCCATAAGCTGACCCTTGGAGCTCCTGTTCACCTTGAACTCTGCCATTTGCTGCTCCAGATTAAGGATGAACTGCTGTACCCAAGGGTCATTGGCTTCATAGTCGTTGAATTCTTCCTATAGTGAGGAAGCAAGGTGGGTCACCATGGGCCTCTTTTTAAGTAGTACCCTTTCACCCCCCCCCCAAACCCCTTTAAGAGAATAATGTTAGAGGGTCTTCCTTTCCTGTAGTTTCTGACTCTTCCAGTTTAAAGCCAGCTTAACCACCCAGGCTGGCAAAAACCAGTGAACCAGCCTGGGTGATAAGGCTCTTGGCGTTTTATTTCCTCTTCCATCTCATGTTTTACAGGAATGAAATCATTAGGCTAAGAACAAAGAAAGGTCCTAAGTCTGTGAAAGGTGGGACAAGAAGAGCCTCAATAAAAGAGGGTGAGTCAGGTCAAAGCAAGCTCCCTTCAGATGGCCTTCTGAGCCCTTCTTGGCCCTTCTCACTGCAAGAACAAACTTTCCTGGGAGGAACCTAGTCTTCAAGGGGAAGAGTGAGGAAGTGGGCCTCACAGCTCCACTGTGCTCCAGCTGGGGATGGGGTATAGGGAGATAATCCTGGGCATGATAGTTAGAGGCCAGGTGTGGCCAGGCTGACCTCCTCGATGTTGTGGGAGACAGAGAGGAAGGTATTGATCCAAGGCTGCACCTGTGGCTTGACTGCTGTGCTGTTGAGCTCTGCCAGCCCTTCCTGTACAAGGACAAGGCAGAGACACGTCAGGCACAGGAGGCACCTACCCCCATCCCTTTCATTTCTTCATTCATCCCATGACTGCAGGACATTCTTTCAGCTCTGAGGCTTTCTGTAGGCCCTGTCAGAAGTATTAACAGAGATAATGCTAATTAAAGAAGCCAGGAACAATATATCCCTTTCCAGATCTGTGCAGATTCAGGTCCAGGCTAGAGATCAGGCCCTGAGGTGGTTCTGGTAAACTTTCAAAAGAAGAGATTTCAGAGTGCCTTTGGTAGGTGGCACCTGTGGCTAAGGCCAAGCAGCAGGTCAGAGCAACAATGTGGTTCCATTTCCTCTGATCATTTTCCCAAGGGCTATTGTTACTGTGGAGGCCACGCAGAGATTATAGAGGACTAGACATTGGCTTGTCAATGTGACAGCTTCACTGCTGAAAAACTAACAGGGCCTTTAGTCTCAAGGGACTTGTACAAGCTCAGAGGCTTGTGTGCTACTCCCTCATTCCTCCTCACCATTTCCTGTACACAGTGGCGCCCATGATAAGCCAGTTAATAATCCTCTCAGAGTAAAACAAAGGCACAGGATTCAGCTAGCAGTTGAACCTGGAACTTACCTGCAAAAGGTCTTGGAATTTGTTGGAAACAGCAGCCAAGTCAGAAAGGCAGCTCTCAAACTTGGCCTGGGCCTGCTCCCCTCCAATGCCCTGGCTGAACAGCTTGGTGCAGTCACTCTGAGGGAGAACATAGTGTTAAGTCTATTGAGCATGCCTGGACTATGGGTGTGTGGGGAGAGGCAGAGAGGCCAGTATGCAGCCAGCCATTTCTCCTCATACAGCCTTGGCAAGAACCCTTAGTGGACTTCCGAAAACCTGAATTCTGTCCTGGTCCTATCCACTTGGTTCCCACTTCCCCCTTTATAACATGGGGGTACCAGTGTCAAGGGAACTGAAGAAACATAAATGACAGAAATGTTTCATGCCTACAGAGTAGACATTCCTAGATTCAAGTCCTGGCTCAGTCATGTACTAGTTGAGTGACCGTGGATAAATGATTAAAGTCAATCTCCTCGTCCATACGTGAGAAAACCAATTTCTGCTCTTACGGTGTTGTAAGTTATATATGATGATTCACCAAGTGCTTAGCCCAGTGCCTAAGGGGACATTACTATTATTACAGTTTCTATTTTTTTTTGCAGTTTTGGCCAGGGCCAGGCTTGAACCTGCCACCCCTGGTATATGGGGCCAGCGCCCTACTCCTTGAGCCACAAGTGCCACCCTATTTTTTTTTTTTTTTTTGCAGTTTTTGGCTGGGTTTGAACCCACCACCTCTGGTATATGGGGCTGGTACCCTACTCCTTTGAGCCACAGGCGCCACCTGATTATTGCAGTTTCTACTTTTAAAATATTTTGGTCTGGCTGTCAAAGGGAGATTGTTGTGATCATAGCAAAGGTTTCTTTCTTTTTGTTTTTTTTTGAGACAGAGTCTCACTCTGTAGCCCTCGGTAGAGTGCCATGGTGTCACAGCTCACAGAAACCTCCAGCTCTTGGGCTTAAGAGATTCTCTTGCTTCAGCCTCTCAAGTAGCTAAGATTTCAGTCGCCCGCCACAATGCCTGGCTATTTTTTTTTTTTTTTTTTTGGTTGTAGTTTTTGTTTGGCAGGTCTGGGCTGGATTCGAACCTGCCAGCTCTGGTGGTGTATGTGGCTGGCACCCTAGCTGCTGAGCTACAGGTGTCTAGCCAGCCAATTTGAATTTTCATCTTCCAACTTGTCCTTTTCCTACTGGCCCAGACACACCTTGCTGCCATGTCAATCATGACCTTAACTGTGGGTCACTCACTATCAGGGAATGCCCCTGTCTCCTGCAGGATGAGTGTATAAGGCTTTCTCTTAAAATGGGGAGGCTATAGCTGCTGAAAGTGGACAGGCAATTTCTCTTGTACCTCTAGTGTCTTCTTCAGAGTGGAGATGTTTTCACTGCAGACTTCCACGTTGTTCAGAGTTACCTGAGAGATAAGGGAGGAAGGAAGAATGTGATTTCCTGCTCACTGGTGTGTGCTACCCACTCCAATGCAGGACCGGTTGACAGCTGCACTTTTTGAAACTCAGAGGACTGGTTAGAGTTTTGACTCAGGCTAAGCAAGGAAAACCCACACCACTGTACTCAGGCAGGATGGTGAACCAGCCTTGCTTTTTCTTCTGTCTAATGCCAGGGAGTAAAACCATCAAGACCTCAGAGGTAGTGAGCCCAGGTTTCAGATCTTTGGCTCTATATCACCTATAGCCCAGAAATGATTCAGGCACACAGATCTGGGATAAGTTCTAAGGCTCCAAACTGCCAAGCCCAGGTGAGTATTATAAAGCCTGACATTAATTAATGAAATGCTGGCTGAGCATGGTGGCTTATGCCTGTAATCCTAGCACTCTGGAAGGCTGAGGCAGGTGGATTGCTTGAACTCACAGGTTTGAGACCAGCCTGAGCAAAAGCAAGACCCTGTCTCTACTAAAAACAGAAAAACTGAGGCAAGAGTATTGCTTGAGCCCGAGTTGGAGGTTGCTATGAGCTATAATGCCAGGGCACTCTACTCAAGACAACAGCTTGAGACTCTTGTCTCAAAAAAAAAAATTAAGGCTCGGCACCTGTGGCTCAATGGGCTAAGGCACCAGCCACGTACATCTGAGCTGGCAGGTTCGAATCCAGCCTGGGCCCGCCAAACAACAATGATGGCTGCAACCAAAAAATGGCTGGGCGTTGTGGCGGGCACCTGTAGTCCCAGCTACTTGGGAGGCAGAGGCAAGAGACTCGCTTGAGCCCCGGAATTGGAGGTTGCTGTGAGCTGTGATGCCATGGCACTCTATCCAGGGTGACAGCTTGAGGCTCTGTCTCAAAAAAAAAAAAAAAAAGAAAGAAATGCTTTCAGAGAACCTGCCACTTACAAGGTATTTTCTCATCCTTTCTCTCAATGACCCTGCCAAATACCCTCACAAAAAAAGTATTATCAAGCCCAGTTCATGGGAAGAAATGAGAAATGATTCACCAAAGTCTGCCAACAATTAATTCAGCAAATATTTACTGAGCACCTGCTAGGTGCTAGGCACTGTTCTAGGCATTGGGGAGAACGCAGTTAACAAAACAAAGTTCACCCCCTCACAGTTGATATCCCAGAAAGGAAGTCAGATGTTGAACAAGCATGTGTATTATATAATATCAGATAGTGATAAATGCCACAAAGAAAAATAAAGCAGAGTAAGGGACAGAAACTGAGAGTGACAAGGCCACAGAGCTGGAACTAGGCTTAGAATTCAGGTCTCCCTACCCTGGGGCAAAGGGCTGCTTCTTTCGTAACTGCCTTACAGACTAGATGCAGAACAGCAATTGTAATAAGTAGCATGTGAGAGAAGTAGCATGTAACAAAAGTGATAATTAAGGCACTTACTTCTCTGGTCATTAGAGGAAAGAAAAAACTGTTATGGTCTGAGGCATTCATGGAAGGTTCCCTGTTCTCTCTTACTGATTTCCTACCCCTTAATATAAAATAAATTTGTACTTTTATATCCTAAAAAAAAAAAAAAAAGTCTGGAACAAGCCAGGAACAATGCCACGACAGGCTGAGGCCGGAGGATCACTTGAGTCTAGGAGTTTGAAATCAGCCTGAGCATCATAGTGAGATCCTGGAAAAAAAGCCTGGAACACAATTCTGACAGAGTGAGCGTGTTTCTCTATCTCAACTGGACTCTTTTTTTTTTTTTTTGCCTGGGGCTGAATTTGAACCCACCACCTCCGGCATATGGGGCTGGTGCCCTACTCAGTGAGCCACAGGCACCGTCCCCTCAACTGGACTCTTTCTAGCTCACTGTCTTAGTTGGTATTTCTTTTCTTTATTTTTTGAGACAAGAGTTTTACTTTGTCACCCTTGGTATAGTGCCATGGCATCATAGCTCACAGCAACCTCAAATTCTTACTTAGGCTCAAGAGATCCTCTTGCCTCAGCCTCCCAAGTAGCTAGGACTACAGGTGCCTGCCACAACGCCTGGCTATTTTTAGAGATGGGGTCTTGATCTTGCTTACGCTAGTCTCAAACCTGTGAGCTCAAGTAATCCACCTACCTCGGCCTCCCGGAGTGTTAGAATTATAGGCGTGAGCCACCGTGCCTGGTCTCCTAGGCGGTATTTCTTTCTTTCTTTCTTTCTTTCTTTTTTTTTTTGGCCAGGGCTGGGTTTGAACTCCCCACCTCTAGCATATGGGGCCAGCACCCTACTCCTTTGAGCCACAGGCGCCGCCACTAGGCGGTATTTCTTAATGGTACTTAAGATTTCCCAAAATGATCTAGTTTGTTTCTTGTTTACCTTTTCCACTAGGAAAGAGCCCATGAAAGCAGGGATCTAGCTTGTCTTCTTCACCACTGTCCAACTTTCTAGATAATGGAAATATTCTAAATATGTACTATCCAGTATGGTAGCCCCTAGCCACATGTGGCTACTGGGCACTTGAAATGTGGCTTGTACAACTCATGAACTGGCTTTTTAACTTAATATAAATTTCAGTAGCCACTTGTAGCTAGTGGCTACCATGTTGTGCAGTTGAACTTTAGAACCCAGAATGGTGCCTGATAGAAGTTTCCTGATAAATGCTGAATGAGAGAGTGAAGGAATGTATTCTGGAAAGGAGGTAGTACAAGAAAATGTAGAATGGCAGGAAACCCCACAAGGTATTTGGGAAATAGCAGAGTCAGTTCTCAGACATGTGCTGGAAAGGAGCAAGACATAGATGGGCAGAGGTGGGTGAAGTCTGACTGGGACTAGGGTGCTGTGCTAAACAGGCCTTTGTCCTGTGGGCAGTGGGGTTGGCACTAAAGATTTTTCTTTTTCTTTTCTTTTCTTTTTTTTTTTTTTAGACAGAGCCTCAAGCTGTCTCCCTGGGTAGAGTGTTGTGGCATCACAGCTCACAGCAACTTCCAACTTTTGGGCTCAAGTGATTCTCCTGCCTCTGCCTCCCAAGTAACTGGGACTACAGGCACTCGCCACAACGCCCAGCTGTTTTTTGTTGCAACCATCGTTGTTTGGCGGGCCCAGGCTAGATTCGAACCCGCCAGCTCAGGTGTACGTGGCTGGTGCCTTAGCTGGTTGAGCCACAGGCACCGAGCCGATTTTTTCTTTTTTTTTAGAGACAGAGTCTTACTTTGTCACCCTTGGTAGAGTGCCATGGCATAACAGCTCACAGCAACCTCCAGCTCCTGGGCTTATGCGATTCTCTTGCTTCAGCCTTCCGAGTAGCTGGGACTACAGGTGCCTGCCATGATGCCCAGCTATTTTTTCGTTGCAGTTTGGCTGGGGCCGGGCTCGAACGCACCACACTCTGTATATGGGGTCAGTACCCTACTCATTGAGCCACAGGTGCTGCCTGGCACCAAAGATTTTTTTCTTTTTTTTGACATAGAGTCTCATTATGTCACCCCTAGTAGAGTGCCATGGCATCACAGCTCACAGCAACCTCAAACTCCCTGGGCTTAAGCGATTCTCCTGCCTCAACCTCCCATGTAGCTGGGACTATAGGCACCCACCACAATGCCTGGCTATTTATTTTTGTTGGTATTATTGCAGTGGTCATTGTTTTAGCTGGCCCAGGCTGGGTTCAAACCCACCAGCCTTGGTGTATGTGGCCGGCGCCCTACCCACTGAGCTACGGGCACTGCCCAGCACCTAAGATTTCTAAAAGCAGGTAAATGCCACATGAGCACAACTGTGTTTGGGAATACTCATCTAGAAGCTCTGTGTGAGAGGAATTAGTGTTCAAGAGGCTCCCACTGCTTCTGAATTGGTGTGCTGGTGGTGTGACCAGGAAGGCAGGGGTGAAGTAAGGAGGATCCAATCTTCAAGAAATGAGCCAGGAGCATCAGCATAAAAGGAGAATCCCAGAACCCCAGCGACTGAGTTTAGGAAGCCCTTCTTATCTTCCCCATAGTGCTTCCTTTGTCACTGTCCTGCAGCCAATACCGAAAAACCATACCACTGGCGGCTGCTGCTTAGGCCACTCTGATTGTGGATGGATAAGCCTAACGGCCCTTTAACATGCTACAAGGCTGCTAACATCACAAGTTTCCAGATAAAATAACTGTACTGTCATGACAGCTTAAGGATGAAAGCCACAACATAAATGTTTCCAAGGCATTTAAGGACACCAGAATAACTGTTATGAGGGGAGAATGGATTTGGGGTCAAATGGTATTGATTTCAAAGTTTCCCTTGTGTTGACAGACGTTGTAAGCATGGATTCATTGGGCTTATCCCCTGTCCACAGTGAATGATATGTCAGTACAGTCAGAGAATTTATCTTGACAGCCAAATGAATCAGGGTGACATAAAAAATAGGCCCTGCAGTAGGAGTGATGACATTTTAAGTCATCTTGGCATTGGAAAACTAGAAACCCGTCATCAAACATTTATCATTACCTTTGTTTTTGGCCTTATTTTCTGGGCCCTCAAACAATAAAACTGTGAATGGGAGATCCTTGTAGAGCAATGAAAGAGTGAATACACGTTGGCCAGCCTTTGGGTTGTGTGTAGTCAAGTGGTGGAAAATATGACTAGATACATTGGATGGGTGAGATTTAGGAGGCCTAAAAACAAATAGCCAGGCTAAGTTATCTAGCTTTAATGTGGTGGTTAGCAAAGAGCTAATGTTTCTGAGCACAGAAATTAAAGAATGAAAATAAGTTTTATAAAAAAAAAAGAAACATAGCCGGTGTTGTGGCGGGTGCCTGTAGTCCCAGCTACTTGGGAGACTGAGACAATAGAATCGCCTAAGCCCAGGAGTATGTGGTTGGAGGTTGCTGTGAGCAGTGTGACGCCAAGGCACTCTACCGAGGGCAATAAAGTGAGACTCTGTCTCTACAAAAAAAATGAAACAATGCATGGCGGTTGGGTAGATATTAGCAAGTTTAGGTTTTTGTTTCTGAAAACAACAGCTCTGATCTTTTGGGGGGTCATGGAACTTTTTAAGAATCTGACAAACGGGTTCAGCGCCTGGAGCACAGTGGTTATGGCGCCAGCCACATACACCAAGGGTGGAGAGTTTGAACCCAGCCCAGGCCAGCTAAACAACTACAACCAAAAAATAGCCAGGCATTATGGCAGGCGCCTGTAACCCCAGCTACTTGGGAGGCTGAGGCAAGAGAATTGCTTAAGCCCAAGAGTTTGAGGTTGCTGTGAGCTGTGACGCCACAGCACCCTACTGAGGGCGACATAGTGAGACTGTCTCAAAAAAAAAAAACAAAAAAAAAACAAAAAGAATCTGACAAAAGCTAAGGACTCTGCTTCCAGAAAAATACATATGCACATTTTTGCATCCAATCCCATCTGCGGACTATTGAGAGTTCCGCTATTGATTGTTTCCTTTAGGCTCTAATCTTGACAATGTGAGGGATGGAGAATAGACTTCTGACAGCATGCCAAGACATCCCATGCCGTAGAAGCACAAGCTTAGGACTCATGTGTTCTCTCTGGCTCATTACAAACTGGCTCTTACCTTGTACAGATCCTTTCATTCTTCCATGCTTTTCTTTGTTGAGCTGTCACACAACTGCTAAGACTCACATCACACCTGTCATTCTGGGTAGCTGAGGGCTTTAATAAGGTCACCTTACCAGAGGAAGCTAAAGCCTCACATGTGGGCCTAAAGGACTTCTGCACACCTGTGCTGTGGGCATCTCCTTAGAGAAGAAGTCTGGAGGTCTGCCACAGATGTCAATTACAGCTGGTTCTGTGGCTGATGTGAGCCAAGCTTGACACTCAGAGGGGCCCTTGAATAGCTGGGCAATGAAGCATATCCTGGCTCAGGCTGTTCAGAATAAATAGATCCCTGAGTGAGAAATAGTTTCAGAAATTTCTAGAAGGAGCTTTCCTTAAATTAAGACTTTTCCTTCTATATCGACACTGGAGGGAAGAGTCTCCAGCTCAATGCTGATAATACTGTGGTTTAGAGATGATAGTTCAACCTCCCAAAATAAACTGACCCTGCTACTGGTCTGTGGGGTACCTACCAGGAAGGACTGCTTGGCCTCGTCAGTGCTCTCGATGCCTTTTGTATCAAATTTGCCCTGCTGGAGGCTGCTGTGCATGATATTCACTGCACTTGTCACCCCGCGCTGGATGTCCTGGAAGGTGGTGGCTGGGAAGCCCATCCGCAGCTTGTTGCACAGAACATCCCTGGGGGACAGGGGTGACATATGGAGAGTGAGAGCACTTGGTGTCCAGGGCAGCAGGACCAGAGTGTCCACTACCCTGATACAGCAGTACAAGTTGCTCTTTTGAGAGGATAACAAATCCTTGAGACCACTGTAGGAGATGGCGGAGCCAGGGTAAGAGAGGGACCCACATCCCTCAAGGACATATAGAGGAGACTAGCCAATTCTTTACTTCTTATGAGGCTTTCTACTTTTTTTTTTTTTTTTTTTTTGTAGAGACAGAGTCTCACTTTATGGCCCTTGGTAGAGTGCCGTGGCATCACACAGCTCATAGCAACCTCCAACTCCCGGGCTTAGGCGATTCTCTTGCCTCAGCTTCCCGAGTAGCTGGGACTACAGGCACCCAACACAACGCCCGGCTATTTTTCTGTTTTGCAGTTCGCAGAGGCTGGGTTTGAACCCGCCACCTTCGGTATATGGGGCCGGTGCCCTACTTGATGAGCCACAGGCGCTGCTGAGGCTTTCAGTTATCACCACTGCACTCCAACAAACGAAGCAGAGGCAGCAGTGCTCAGTGAAAGGCAGCACCATACAGGAATTGAGAACAGGTTTTGAGTCAGTCCACTTTGGACTCTACAGTCCACCACTTAGGAGGTGTTGATTTGAACTGCCAGTTCTTTTTCCTAGAATCAAGGACCAACTGCCCCTTCAATCCAGTTCAGAGAACAGAAATTTGACACATAGTTAGCTGCCTCATCAAAAGCATCCTAGAGAGAAGGATATTGTGTTAGGGACAGGAGCTTACGTATCTCCTGTATAGAAGTGAACTAGAATTAAAAGGACAAAAAGGAAGAAACAAATAGGCTCTGGGAATCTAGGATCTTTCTGCCTAGAAAGGAGAAAGGGAGGCAGCTGTACCTGAAGTCAGACTCCAGCTCTGTGGTGGCGAGGTTTATCATGGCACAGAGACAGTCGATACTAGAGCTGGACAGAGCCCGCCCAATGCACTTCTTAACAATGTAGAAGACATCATCCACCATGCTGGATGTCAGCTGGCCCTTCTCGTAGGTGTCCAGAGCCACAGCCTACCCAAAAGGCAAAGCACCCAGTGAGAGTCCCAGTTCTGTATGTCCTGATCTAGATGGTTCTAGTGACAATGGCCCTCGTGCTGCTCCCTTTTCTATATCTTGTCCATGTTTCTCCCAGCATGGCTTATTCTGGTCACAGCTTGGTTTAGATCATTGGTTCTCAACCTGTGGGTCGTGACCCATTTTTAACAATGAAAATACATTATGGCATTAGAAAGATTGAGAACCACTGGTCTAGATCCTCCTTGTCACAACAGCTCGCTTCCCTATTGTTTTCTAGGTTAGAGATTTTTGCCTGGGGAACATCTATTACCTGGGGTGTAAGACATCCCAATAATCCTGCTTCCCTGAGGCCCCTCAACCAATGCCTCCAGGGAGCCAGGAACAAGTAGGCACCCTGAGGACTTGAGCTATTCTTTTAAAATCCTTGGGAAAGTCCCTACTGGGTATACAAAGAGCATGATAACTCCAAAGATGCCCTCTAACCATGCGTGGTGCCACTCAGTTTACAAGCAAGGGCATTCTCAAAGCAGGAAGAAGAAATATAGGACGTGCTCAGCCATTTCCTTCAGCCTGCATTCTTGGACAGGAAGCCCCATTACTAAAAGATGTGGTCTATGTCCTACCTTATTGACAGTCTCCCTCATGAAGTACTCCTCCATGGTAATATAAAAGCCAATTAGCTCCTGCATGGTGCAGCTCAATAGGCAGTTATTGAGGAGTTTGTCCAGACACTTCTGATGCTCTAGGGGACAACCAAGAAAGGAATACTCAATTTCCCCAACAAGGAAAACAGCAACTTTTTTCATTTTTTCAAGTTTTTCTCTAGTTTTTGTTCCAAATATATATTTACATGATTATAATCATAGTACAGATATGATTTTGTATTTTGCTTTAAAAAAGCATAGCATAAATATTTTCTGTGTTTCTGCATACCTTACTCATTTTTTCTTCCTTATTTATTTATTTATTTTGCAGTTTTTGGCCGGGGCTGGGTTTGAACCTGCCACCTCCGGCATATGGGGCTGGCACCTTTGAGCCACAGGCGCTGCCTCTTTCTTATTTTTTAAAAATAAAATTCTTTTTTATTTATTTATTTTCTTTTTTATTTATTTATTTTTGAGACGGAATCTCAAGCTGTCGCCCTAGAGAGAGTGCTGTGACATCACAGCTCACAGCAACCTCCAATTCCTGGGCTGAAGCAAGTCTCCTGCCTCCGCCTCCCAAGTAGCTGGGACTACAGGCGCCCGCCACAACGCCTGGCCATTTTTTTGGTTGCAGCGGTCATTTGCTGTTTGGCTGGCCTGGGCTGGATTTGAACCTTCCAGCTCAGGTGTACGTGGCTGGCACCCTAGCCACTTGAACCACAGGCGCCGAGCCTAAAAATTCATTTTAGAGGCAGGGTCTTGCTCTGTTGCCCATGCTTTAGTGCAGTGGCATGATCATAGTTCACTGCAGCCTTATATGCCTGGGCTTAAGCAATCCTCTTGCCTCAGTTCCTGAGTAGCTGGGACTGCCAGCACATGCCATCATGCCTGGCTAATGTTAATTTGTTTGTAGAGATGGGTCTCACTCTGTTGTCCAAGCTGGTCTTGAACAGTGAGAGATCTGTTGCTTAACTATTAGAAACAGTGCCAGCCCTCCCAGAGAATATGCAAGCACATTTTACCTTGCTTTACTTCTTGTGAGGCCATGGAGTCCCCCACCTCAAAATCAGAGCTGATCCTCTTCCTAAGGAAGCGTAAGTATAGCTCGCTGCGGGCATTCATCAGGGTCACCTCAGTAAGGATGGGGTCCAATTCCCTGAGACACATAAGAGAACAAAGAATAGGATATAGGGTTCCTTCAGATACAAGAGCAAACATCGCTGGGTGCAGTGGCTCACGCTTATATAATCCTAGCACTCTGGAGGCCAAGGTGGGTGGATTGCCTGAGCTCACAATTTGAGACCAGCCTATGCCAGAGTGAGACCTCATCTCTAAAAATAGCCATGTGTGTGGTGGCACCTGTAGTCCCAGCTACTTGGAAGGCTGAGGCAAAAGAATCACTTAAGCTCAAGAGTTCGAAATTGCTGTGAGCTGTGATGCCAGAGCACTCTACCAAGGGCAACAAAGCTGAGACTCTGTCTCAAACAAACAAAAAAAACCCAAGAGCAAACATAATCTCACCCCACCCCCCTTCCTATTGGGCTCATGATGGTCAGTACTGCCAGACTGTCATCCTGGCTCTGTTGGCCTGATTATAATCAGAGACCACTGTCAACCACATTTTCCATTGACATGTTTCACTTAAATCTTTCATCCCCTTAAATTCTGCCAGGGCTAGTTGGATGCAGTAGTGTGCACCTACAGTCCCAGCTATTCAGGAGGCTGTGACAGGAGGATCATCAGAGTCTAAGAGTTTGGGGACAGCCTGGGCAATATAGCAAGACTCTATTTCTAAAAATATTCTAGGCTGGGCATGATGGCTCATGCCTATAATCCCAGTATTTTGGGAGGTCAAAGTGGAAAGACTGCTTGAGGCAATCAAGCAATCTGACAATCAAAACCAGCCTAGGCAACACAGTTAGACCTTGTCTCTACAAAAAAAAAAAAAGAAAAAAAAAATTCTGCCAAAGATAAATAAGAAGTTGGGGAGGTTCTTTTGTGGTTTGAATAAAAATTATCTATGCAGGCTCGGTGCCTGTGACTCAACGGGCTAAGGCGCCAGCCACATACACCTGAGCTGGTGGGTTCGAATCCAGCCTGGGCCGCCAAACAACGATGGCTGCAACCAAAAAAAAAAAATGGCCGGGCGTTGTGGCGGGTGCCTGTAGTCCCAGCTACTTGGGAGGCGGAAGCAGGAGACTCGCTTGAGCCCAGGAGTTGGAGGTTGCTGTGAACTGTGATGCCACAGCACTCTATCCAGGGTGACAGCTTGAGGCTCTGTCTCAAAAAAAAAAAAAAAAATTATCTATGCTTCATGTGAAGGAAAACATACTTCCCCAATCTCTATTTTTTTTTTAGACAGAGTCTCACTATGTTGCCCTTGGTAAAGTGCTTTGGCATCACAGCTCACAGCAACCTCGAACTCTCGGGCTCAAGTGATTCTCTTGCCTCAGCCTCCCAAGTATCTGGGACTACAGGCACCTGCCATAACACCCAGCTATTTTTTCTGTGGTAGTTGCCACTGTTGTTTGGCAAGCCTGGGCTGGGTTCAAACCCACCAGTCCCAGTGTATGTGGCTGGTGCCCTAGAGGCTGAGCTATAGGTGCCGAGCCAATCCCCAATCTCTAATTTAGCCCTGGTAGACTTTAGGAAATGTCATTAAACTGTCTATTTATCTAACCCAATGAACAGCCAAAATAATCTTGAAAAAAAACCAAGATTATTCCTGATCATTCCTGATTATTCTTATACTTCCTGATTTCATAAATTAACCTACAAAACCATAGCAATTAAGACTAAATGGTACTGGCATAAAGACAGACATATATATTAATGGCATATTAATGAGAGTCCAGATGGTCAACTAATTTTCTTTTCTTTTTTTTTATTGAGACAGAGTCTCACTTTGTCACCCTTGGTAGAGTCCTGTGGCGTCATAGCTCACAGCAACCTCAAACTCTTGGGCTCAAGCAATTCTCTTGCCTCAACCTCCCTAGAAGCTGGGACTATAGGTGCCTGCCACAAAGCTTGGCTATTTTTTTTGTTTGTCTGTTTAGCAGGCCCGAGCTGGGTTTGAACCCAACAGCCCGGGAGCATGTGGCTGGCGCCCTAACCATTGAGCACTAGCGCCTGGTCAACTGATTTTCTTTTTTTTTTCCCTTTAGACAGAGCCTCAAGCTGTTGCCCTAGGTAGAGTGCCGTAGCATCACAGCTCACAGCAACCTCCAACTCCTGGGCTCAAGCGATTCTCTTGCCTCAGCCTCCCAAGTAACTGGCACTACAGGTGCCCACTATAATGCCGGGCTATTTTTTGGTTGTAGTTGTCATTGTTGTTTGGCAGGCCTGAATTGGATTTGAACCTGCCAGCTCAGGTGTATGTGGCTGGCGCCTTAGCTGCTTGAGCCACAGGCACCAAGCCTGATTTTCAATGAGAGGATTAAGATAATCTGATAGAGAAAAAATGGTATTTTCAACAAATTTGGGCTGGGACACTTGATATCCACATGCAAAAATAATGAAGTTGAATCTCTACCTCATATTATCTACAAAAATTAACTTCTTTTGCACAGTTAAGTCCAAAAGACCTTTTTAAAACATAGATCATACCATACAGTTTCCATAGTTCTCAGGATACAAGTTCTTGAACAGCCTGACTCTAGTAACCTCTCCGTATTCATCTCATTTCAGGCTCTGAAACCTGAATCTGAACCTCACCTCACTGAACTTCAGCTACACTGGCCTTCTACATGTGACCTCTGCACATGCTTATTCCCAAACTATCTGGAACACTGTTTTTTTTTTTGTTGTTGTTTTTGTTTTTGAGACAGGGTCTCAAGCTGTTGCCCTGGGTAGAGTGCAATGGTGACATCATAGCTCATAGCAACCTCCAACTCTTCGGCTCAAAAGATCCTCTTGCCTTTGTATTTTTAGTAGAGTCAGGGTCTTGCTCTGGCTCAGGCTGGTCTCAAACCCACGAGCTCAAGCAAATCACTAGCCTTGGCCTGCTAGGATTACAGGTGTGAGTGGAACACTCTTCACTTCTTATTCCTACTCACTCTTAAGGTCTCAGATCTAAGGTCATTTCCTTAGGAATTCGTTTGTTAACTTGCCAGCATTAGGTTACATTCCCTTATTACGGTGCTCTCCTGCACCCTACACTTAGTGTATCACAGTGGTTAATAGCATGAACTCTAGAGTCAGATGGCTTGGATACCATTTGCTCGCTGTGCCACTTTCTCGCTACATGACCTCAGGCAAGTCTTTCAACCTCTCCAGGATTCAGTTTCTTCATCTATAAGATGCTTATGGATTAGATAAGTGATTTTCTTTCTTTCTTTTTTGTTTGTTTGTTTGTTTTGTAGAGACAGAGTCTCACTTTATCGTTCTCAGTAGAATGCCATGGCATCACACAGCTCACAGCAACCTCCAACTCCTGGGCTTAGGCAATTCTCTTGCCTCAGACTCCCAAGTAGCTGGGACTACAGGCGGCTGCCACAACGCCCGGCTATTTTTTTCTGTTCGGCAGTTTGGCGGAGGCTGGATTTGAACCCACCACCTTTGGTGTATGGGGCCGGCATCCTACTCGATGAGCCACAAGCGCCGCCCTAGATAAGTGATTTTCAACTAAGGGCAATTGTGACTTGGGGGGAGCGGGTAGTGGGTAGAGACTAGGGATGCTGCTAACCATCTTACAGTGCTTAGGACAGTCCCCCATAACTGTCCTATTATCTAGCCAAATTACCATTAGTGCAGAAGAAACCTTGGATTAAATGATTTAATATTTGTTAAGTGCTTAGAACAGTGCCTGGCATAAACCCTCTATACGGGTGAGCTGTTATCTCTCTATAGACCATAGGTATCACAAAGAGAGAATTATGTCTGTTTTGTTTGCTTCCTGCCATATCAAGAACCAGTATCTACCACATAACATATACTCAATAAAACTCTGTTGATTGTTTAAATACATTTTTATAAAATTTAGATTATCTTTTAAATTTTTATTTATTTATTTATTTTGAGACAAAGTCTCACTTGGTCACCCTTGGTAGACGGCTGTGGCATCTTAGCTCACAGCAATCTCAAACTCTTGGGTTCAAGTGATCCTCTTGCCTCAGCCTCCCAAGTAGCCAGGACCACAGGCACCTGCCTCAATGCCTGGTTATTTTTAGAGATGGGGTCTTATTTTTATTTATTTATTTTTTTTAGAGAAAGAGTCTTACTTTATCACCCTTGGTAGAGTGTCATGGTGTCACACAGCTCACAGCAATCTCCAGCTCCTGGGCTTAGGTGATTCTCTTGCCTCCACCTCCTAAGTAGCTGGGACTACAGGCGGTTGCCACAACACCTTGCTATTTTTTTGTTTGTTTGTTTGTTTTTTGCAGTTCGGCTGGGGCCGGGCTTGAACCCGCCACCCTCGGTATATGGGGCTGGAACCTCACTCCCTGAGCCATAGGTGTCGCCCTGGGGTCCTATTCTAGCTCAGATTGGTCTTGAACCCTCAAACTCAGGCAATCCACCTGCCTTGGCCTCCCAAGTGCTGGGATTACAGGCTTGAGCCCCCACGCCTGGCCTTTTTAAAATCATCTTTTAAAATTACATTTTAACAAGTGTATGTTATCTTTATTATACAAAAGTAAAAGTTTAAAATTTTTAGGATAGCAGTTATTTTTTGGGGAAAGGGAAAAGTCACTCTAGGGGCTTTAAAAGTACAATTATGTGCTGTATAATTGACATTTTGGTCAATGATAGACTACATGCACAAAGGTGGTCTCATAAGATTATCACATTTATTTATTTATTTATTTATTTATTTATTTATTTATTTATTTATTTATTTGTAGAGACAGAGTCTCACTTTATTACCCTCAGTAGAGTACCGTAGTGTCACACAGCTAACAGCAACCTCCAACTCCTGGGCTTAGGTGATTCTCTTGTCTCAGCCTCCTAAGTAGAATGGGATTACAGGTGCCCGCCACAATGCCTGGCTATTTTTCTGTTTTGCACTTCGGCTGAGGCCAGGCTTGAACCCACCACCTTGGGTATATGGGGCTGGCGCCCTACTCGATGAGCCACAGGCGCCGACCAAGATTATCACTTTTTTACTGTACTTTTTGTATGTTTAGATAAACAAATACTTATTGTGTTATAGTTGCCTACAGTATTCAGTATAGTAACATGTTATATAGGTTTGTAGTCCAGGCTCAATAGGTTATACCATATAGTCTAGATATTTAGTAGGCTACACTATCTAGGCCTGTGTAAGTATAGTCTATGATGTTTGCACAATGGTAAAATGTCCTAACAATGCATTTCTCATAATGTGTTCCTGTTGTTAAGTGATGCATGACTGTTCTGATAATGATCTATCACTTTTTTTTTTTTTTTTTTAAAGAGATAGAGTTTCACTTTGTCGCCCTCGGTAGAGTGCTGTGGTGTCACAGCTCACAGCAACCTCTAGCTCTTGGGCTTAGGTGATTCTCTTGTCTCAGCCTCCCGAGTAGCTGGGACTACAGGCGTCCACCATAATGCTTGGCTATTTTTTGTTGCAGTTTGGACGGGGCCGGGTTTGAACCCACCACACTCGGTATATGGGGCCAGTGCCCTATTCACTGAGTCACAGGCGCTGCCCGATCTATCACTCTTTATGAACCACGTTATGTATACTTTGTTTATATTATATATTTCACTGAAAAATAAGTAGGAGTAATTAATATTTTAAAAACATAGACCATGTTGTAGCAAAATAGGCTGCATTATTCGTGATTACCAATTAAAATTCTTATGGGTTAAAGAGAAGGATATATTACCTTGGTTCGATTTTTTCTGTCGTTGAATTTCTCATCAAGCTGTTCTGGACATGCCGGAACTGGAATATACCACAGAAATCAGAATTCTCCCCCCAACCCCCAATTTATCTGCCTCTTACTGGTCACTTCAAAATTTTGAGTACAGGAACATTTAGGTTTAGTTTGCTTACCAAGCATTCTTTCAAGCTAGAGGTGGGCTTTCAGGATGATGGGTCAAAGATTTGCTTTTGGTTTAGATGCTAATACCTCTGCTATTGCACTTAAAAAATGGGGGTGGCACCTGTGGCTCAAAGGAGTAGGATGCCAGCCCCATATGCTGGAGGTGATGGGTTCAAACCCAGCCCCGGCCAAAAACTGCAAAAAAAAAAAAAAAAAAAAGGCTAATTTTTTTTTTTGCAAAAACAAAGGGGTTTATTATAAGCTTAAACTCGGGCCTTCAGCTCCATCAAAATGGCAGATCGATCTGAGCGGCCAATGTTTTTTTTTTTTAAGACAGAGTCTCACTATGTCACTCTCGGTAGAGCGCTATGGCATTACAGTTCACAGCAACCTCCAACTCTTGGGCTTAAGCAATTCTCTTGCCTCATCCTCCCAAGTAGCTGGGACTACAGGCGCCCACCACTATGCCTGTCTATTTTTTTGTTGTTGTAGTTATCATTGTTGTTTAGCAGGCCCAGGCCAGGTTAGAAGCTGCCAGTCTTAGTGTATGTGGATGGCGTCCTAATCACTGAGCTACGAGCGCCGAACCAGATTAATGGTGTTTTAATGGACTACTGTCTAAGAGTTTCCAAGTCTGGAGTTCTAGAAATAAAATTGTATGAGGTCACTCCTATTTCTTTCTTTTCTTTTTCTTTTTTAAATTTAGAGTCTTGCTCTGTAGTGGCTGGATCATAGCTCACTGTAACCTTCAACTCCTGGGCTCAAGGGATCTTCTTAAGTAGCTGAGACTATAGGTATGCATCATCATACCCAGCTAATTTTTAAATTCTTCTTTTTTTTGCAGTTTTTGGCCACAGGGCTGGGTTTGAACCTGCCACCTCCAATATATGGGGCTGGTGCCCTACTCCTTTGAGCCACAGGTGCCGTCCCAGCTAATTTTTTAAATTGTGTTTGTTATAGAGATGGGGCTTCACTATGTTGCCCAGGCTGGTCTCAAACTCCTGGCCTCAAGCAATCCTCTCACCTCAGGCTCCTGAAGTGCTGGGATTACAGGTGTGAGCCCCTGCACCTGGCTACCCACTCTTATTTCTATATCCTGCTTTTACTTTCTCTGCTCAAAGGAATGAAAAAATAAAAGTTCTGAAAAAGCAAACATTACCTTTAGCACTTAAGGAACTAAGGGGAAATTTGAGACAAATTTCTTTCTTTCTTTCTTTCTTTTTTTTTTTTTTTTTGAGACAGAGTCTTACTTTGTAGAGTTTCCTAGTAGAGAGCTATGGTGTCACAGCTTACAGCAACGTTAAACTCTTGGGTTCAAGGGATCCTCTTTCCTCAGCCTCCCGAGTAGCTGGGACTAGAGGTGCACGCTACACTGCCTGGCTATTTTTAGAGATGGGGTCTTGCTCTAACTTCAGCTGGTCTGGAACTTGTGAGTTTAGGCAATCTGCCTGTTATGGCCTTCCAGAGTGCTGGGATTACAGGCATGAGCCATAGCATCTGGCCAAAGAAAAATTTCTTTTTTCTTTTAGAGACAAAGTTTCACTTTATCGCCCTCGGTAGAGTGCCGTGGTATCACACAGCTCACAACAACCTCCAAATCCTGGGCTTAGGCCATTCTCTTGCCTCAGCCTCCAAAGTAGCTGGGACTATAGGCATCCACCACAACGCCCGGCTATTTTTTTGTCACAATTTGGCCAGGGCTGGGCTTGAACCTGCCACCTTCAGTATATGAGGCAGGTGCCCTACCCACTGAACCACAGGCACTGCCCTAAGACAAATTTCTTGACATTTAGTAGGACCTTAGGAAATAAATTTCTCATTGTATCACCAGAGGGCACTGTTGCATATTCTATGACAGATTTGGTCTGTCCATTCTGTTCCTGTATGGAAGCCTTTTTTATTTACTTCTTAGTCTTGTACTGAGGCCATCATCATCTCAATAATAGCTCATGTTCACAGTAAGCTGGTGATGGGCAAGATATAAGCCAGCCTGCATTTGGCATTTAATTTTCCTCCTGTCAGCACCTTTTTTTATTTTCCCCTCTAATTTATTCTACTCAATGACCCTGTCTAAAGCTGCTTCCAAACTGCCAGTAGCCTCCTGGCTCACCTGCTGGTGGTAGTCCCTTTGCTTGATGAACTTGTCTACCACCTTCTCCACTTGTCTGTCACATTCCACCTGTAGATATTTGATCAGGGTATAAAGTTTCCCTGGCCCATAATAGGTCTCCACTATTGGTTGGTGGGTTTCCACGATTCGGGCAATCCCTAGAAGGAAGTGAGAGAGTTGAATTCCAAATATTCTTTCCACAAAAGAACGAATATTGGCTCCTATCCAGGACCAACCCAGGGTATAACTCAATTCTTTTCGGGTGCTTCACTTCCTAAGATTAACATAAAGTAAACTTTTGTAAGTTGACCACCTCAAAGAAAGTAACAAACTGGTCAACATGTGGAGGTGCCCAACATAAGGAACTAGGCTGACTGTACTGATATGTACACGTGGTGCATGTTCGGTGTATAAAAATAAGGTGAATTTAAGGAGGTGAGGTCAAGGTATGGAGATGGTTAACTATAGAGGGTCTACTGTAGTTCTAGGCAGTGCTAAGGGTTGCTAAAAAAATCTGTTTGTTAAGGCTGGGTGCGGTGGCTTATGTCTGTAATCTTAGCACTCCGAGAGGCTGAGGGAGGAGGATTTCTTGAGCTCAGGAGTTTGATACTAGGCTGAGCAAGAGCAAGCCTCTGTCTCTACTAAAAACAGAAAAATTATCCATGTATTGTGGTGGGTACCTATAGTCTCAGCTTCTCAGGAGGCCGAGAAGGGGGAATCATTTGAGCCCAGGAGTTTGACGTTGCTATGAGCTAAGCTGATGCTGTGGCACTCTAGTCTGGGCAACAGAGCGAGACTCTGTTTCAAAAAGAAAAAAAAATAATAAAAAATTTGTTAAACATACACAGTGCTTGGTATATCAGCAAGCATTTGGTAAGTTATATAGATATTATTTTCTTTCTTTTTTTTTTTTTTTTTGAGACAGAGCCTCAAGCTGTCACCCTGGATAGAGTCCCGTGACATCACAGCTCACAGCAACCCCCAATTCCTGGGCTCAAGCGAGTCTCCTACCTCCACCTCCCAAGTAGCTGGGACTACAGGCGCCCACCACAACGCCTGGCCATTTTTTGGTTGCAGCCATCATTGTTGTTTGGCGGGCCCAGGCTGGATTCGAACCCGCCAGCTCAGGTGTATGTGGCTGGCGCCTTAACCCATTGAGCTACAGGTGCCAAGCCCTTTTTTTTTTTTTTTTTGTAGAGACAGAGTCTCACTTTATTGCCCTCGGTAGAGTGCCATGACACAGCTCACAGCAACCTCCAACTCCTGGGCTTAGGCAATTCTCTTGCCTCAGCCTCCCAAGTAGCTGGGACTATAGGTGCCCACCACAACACCCGGCTATTTTTCTGTTTTGCAGTTCAGCCAAGGCCGAGTTTGAACCTGCCACCTTCGGTATATGGGGCCGGTGCCCTACTCAATGAGCCATAGGCGCCACCCAGATATTTTCTACAGTAGCATTTCTGGAAATCGGCATCACTCTCATTCCTATAATTTATTTTAGGACTAAATTTGTTTGCTTATTTACTTATTTATTATTTGGAGATAGAGCCTCTGTTGCCCCAGACAAGAGTGCCAAGACATCAGCCTAGTTTATAGTAACCTCAAACTCCGGGGCTCAAGTGATCCTCCTGCCTTAGCCTCCCAAGCAGCTGGGACTATAGGGACCTGCCACAATGATGGCTAATTTTTTTTCTATTTTTAGTAGAGACCGCCCTCACTCTTGGTCAGCCAGGTCTCGAACTCCTGAGCTCCAGGGATCTTCTGGCTTGGGCCTCCCAAGGGCGTTAGGATTATAGGTATGAGCTACTGTGCCCAATTTAGAATTATATTTATTTTTATAGAATTTGGGTCTTAAGGGTTAAGAAAGATCAAAATACCAGAGACTGTAACTAATCTTTGCTAATCAGGTACTGAATCTGAAAATTAATTCTCCAGTAAGTCAATACATAGTGAACTACAGGATGACATTAAGGGCATTAGGCTAGAGGTGAGAGAAGGGCTAGGGTACACATGTCAGACAGAAATGTCTCCCGTCTCCCTAGAGTGGAGAAAGAGACTAACCCTCAAACAGAAGAGTGAGTGTATCTGCAAAGATGACTGCAGCTCTTCGATCATTCATGTCTGTCCCTAGTACCAAAAGCAGATTCTCTTCAGCTTTATTGGCCACCTGAAAAAAATAGAAAATACATAAATATTCTCACACCAAAGGCTAGCCTCATGCCAGGTATAAATCAGTTTTCTAAAAAGGCCTCTCAGGCTGAGCACAATGGCTCAATCCTATACATATAATCCCAGCATGTTGGGAGGCCAAGACAGGAGGATTGCTTGAAGCCAGGAGTTCAAGAGCAGCCAAGGCAACATAGACACCATTTCTAAAAAAAAAAAAACACTAAACAGGGCGGCGTCTGTGGCTCAGCGAGTAGGGCACCGGCCCCATATACCGAGGGTGGCGGGTTCAAACCCGACCCTGGCCAAACTGCATCAAAAAATAGCCGGGCATTGTGGCAGGCTCCTGTAGTCCCAGCTACTCGGGAGGCTGAGGCAAGAGAATCGCCTAAGCCCAAGAGCTGGAGGTTGCTGTGAGCTGTGACTCCACAGCACTCTACTGAGGGCAATAAAGTGAGACTCTGTCTCTACAAAAAAAGAAAAAAAAAAAAAAAACTAAACAAAAAGGCCTCCCATTGGTTTCCTGGATTCCATGTTTTCCTTGATGCTTGGAAACCCAGGCAGCACAGAGGAACCTCCCTTGAGGAGCCTCTGGGCTGTTTGAGTTTCAGGCAGGAAAAAGAAACTTGAGAAGGTGGTAGCTCTTCTTCCATTCAGAGGTATACAAATGCTTTTTTTTTTTTTTTTTTGGAAACAGAATCTCACACTGTTGCCCTGGGTAGAGTACCTTTGCATCACAGCTCATAGCAAACTTAAACCCTTAAGCTCAAGAGATCCTCTTGCCTCAGCCTCCTGAGTAGCTTGGGACTATAGGCACCTGCCACTACAGCAAGTTAGTTTTCCTATTTTAGTAGAGATGGGGGTCTCCCTCTTTCTCAGGCTGGTCTTGAACTCCTGAGCTCAGGCAATGCACATGCCTTGGCCTCCTCTAGTGCTAGGATTATAGGCATGAGCCACTGTACTCAGCCTCTTTTTTCTTAGTGGCAGGACAGTGTTCTAGTAGTATATAGAATTTTGGAGAGGAGGCTCGGCACCCATAGCCCAGTGGTTATGGCACCAGCCACATACACTGAGGCTGGTGGGTTCCAACCCGGCCTGGGCCTGCTAAACAACAATGATGACTGTAACAAAAAATAGTGGGGCGTTGTGGTGGGCGCCTGTAGTCCCAGCTACTTGGGAGGCTAAGGCAAGACAATCACTTAAGCTCAAGGGTTTGAGATTGCTGTGAGCTGTGATGCCACGGCATTCTACCCAGGGCCACAGTTTGAGACTCTGTATCAAAAAAAAAAAAAAAGAATTTTGGAGGGGAAAGGGTCGGGATGCACTGACATTCAGACAAAAAAAAAAAAAAAAGAACCCACAACTCTATGTACACATGCCTGCTGGATTTACTTCTCTGTATCTAAGGGGTGGAGGTGGGAAAGTCCTAGGCTTTAAGCAAAATCTTTCTTTTTGGGCTGGGTGCCCGTAGCTCAATGGTTAGAATGCTGGCCCCATTCACTGGGGGTGGTGGGTTCAAACCGGGCCAGGACCTGCTAAACAAACAAACAAACAATCTTTCTTTTTTAGGACTTAAGTAACCTTACCTCATTCATCTCAGTATGCCTTATTTTGAGACTCAAACCTGATTATAAAGTCTTAAATTCGCTGACCAAGAATTCTAATTGCTTTTAAAAGAAGCCAGGTCCTAGAGAGAGGACTTGCATTGTCAGACAGCTTGCATTTTAATTTTCCTATACTTTCATCTGGTCTGTTAGATGTAGATGTTACAACAGCAGATATCTTAGCCATGCCTGGTACACAGTAGGCTGACAATAGATATGTTTGTGAATGCATGCATCCTGTTCTGCCAGACTATAGAAAGAGCAGAAAGGGGAGTCATATCCAGAAAAGAGAAAGTATCTACAGAAAACTGGATTCATCCAGTGCCCCCATCTGCAGGCAGAGGACCATATAACTATCCTGACAAGCAATCAGGATCCATACCTGTTTGCAAAGGTATTCGGAGAACTTGCTTAAGCCCTCCTCATGCAGACCCAGCAGTGGGAAGATCTTGAAGAAGCGCTCCACTTGGGGCAGATCCCCTTCTTTGGTGGCAATGGCAAACTTCTCTGCTACAATGGCTTTGAGACGCTGCTCAGCTTCCTGCAGCAATTTCAGGTTGGCATCAATCATGCTTCCTGCTCAAAGGGAAAGAGATGATAATTAATGTAGAAAATGGTACTGTGTCAGGTGCATGCCACTTAATTTGTACACTACAAATATGTATTAAGCACTATGTGCAAGATACTGTACTAGCAACATGGTTGATTAAAAGATGAATCAATCAATGATCAAATAAAGGAGATAAGGTTTGTGCAAAAATAACTATAATAAAATTCAGGGTATGATTAATGTCATTAGAAAAGAGCCCCAAAGTCACATTTCTGGTAGAAGTAATCAGAATAGGCTTCCTAGAGAAGGTGACATTGCATCTCTCAAAGATGGGCAGGATTTTTTTTACCTACATAGGAGAGACATACATTTCAGGCAAGGTAATGAAATAAGCAAAATAATAGCAGCAGAAAGATAAGGAGAATATCTGCAGAGTATTATATAGCATATGCCCTGGCCCACAGAGAAGTTTGACAGATATTTGCACAATGAATGGATGCATGAATGAATAGCATGAAATAAGGCTAGGAAGACAGGGTGAGCCAAGATTATAGAAGATCCAAAATACCAGGCTGAGTATTTCATTTTATAAGTACACAATATGGTCAAGTACAAAGAAGTATTTTGGTTCTGGCTGGAGAATCAGTAGGTCTGGATTCAATTTCCTTTTCCATAAAAGAGAAATATAGTAATGCACGCCTTATCCTCAGAGGATATATTCTAAGACCCTGAGTGGATGAGTGAGACTTCAGATAGTACTAAACCCTATATATACTATTTTCTTTCCTGTTCACACATAACTACGGTAAACTTTAGTTTATAAATTAGGCACAGTAATGACTATTAATAAAATAGAGCAATTACAACAATATGCTATAATAAAAGTTATGCAAATGTGGTCTCCCTTTTTTTTTTTTTTTTTTGGTAGAGATAGAGTCTCACTTTATTGCCCTCTGTAGAGTATCGTGGCGTCACACAGCTCACAGCAACCTCCAACTTCTGGGCTTAGGCTATTCTCTAGGCTATTCTTCTCTTCTCGAGTAGCTGGGACTACAGGCGCCTGCCACAACGCCTGGCTATTTTTCTGTTTTGCAGTTTGGCTGAGGCCAGGTTTGAACCTGCCACTGGGGCCAGCGCCCTACTCAATGAGCCATAGGTGCTGCCCTGAATGTGGTCTCTTGATCTTAAAATGTTATTGTGCTGCATTCACCCTTCCTTTTTTTTTTTTTTTTTTTTTTTGAGACAGTCGCACTTTGTCACCCTTGGTAGAATTAACACGATGTCATAGCTCACAGCAATCTCAAACTCTTGGGCTTAAGCAATTCTCTTGCCCAGCCTCTCAAGTAGCTGGGACTACAGGTGCCTACCATAATGCCCAGTTATTTTTAAAGACGGGGTCTCACTCTGGCTCAGGCTGGTTTTGAACCTGTGAGCTCAAGCAATCCACCCACTGAGGTGTCCCAGAGTGTTAGGATTACAGGCGTGAGCCACTGCGCCTGGCTTGCATTCACCCTTCTTCTTTTTTTGAGACAGAGCCTCAAGCTGTCACCCTGGAGAGAGTGCCATGGCATCACAGCTCACAGCCAGCTCCAATTCCTAGGCTCAAGCGAGTCTCCTGCCTCTGCCTCCCAAGTAGCTGGGACTACAGGAGCCCACCACAACGCCCGGCCATTTTTTGGTTGCAGCCATCATTGTT
>CAUYON010043542.1:0-16628 GCA_963573935.1 Arctocebus calabarensis | reverse complement strand
TGTGATTCATCTTTCATATGACAGTGTGAGTGATTATAAATTGGTTTTATAGTGGTACTGAGTACGTTGAATTTTTTTTCTATTCCTGAGATACTTTACTAAGAAGAATATTTTCCAGTTCCATCCATGTAAACATAAAAGAGATAAAGTGTCCATCTTTTTTAAATACTGCATAGTATTCGTGGTATATATATACCACCATTTATTTATCCATTCTTGGGTCGATGGGCACTTGAGCTTCTTTCAAGACTTGGCAATTATGAATTGAGCTGCAATAAACAATCTGGTGCATACATCTTTGTTACCAAGTGATTTTTGACCTTTTGGATATACACCTGTAGAGGAATTGCAGGGTCAAATGGCAGGTCTACATTTAGATCACTGAGTGTTCTCCAAACTTCTTTCCAAAAGGAATGTTCTAGCTTGCATTCCCACCAGCAGTGCAGAAATGTTCCTTTTTTCCACATCCATGCCAACATCTGTAGTTTTGGGATTTTGTGAGGTGGACTATTCTGATGGCAGTTAGATGATATCTCAAAGTGGTTTTGGTTTGCATTTCTCTGATGATTAATGATGAAGAGCATTTTTTATGTGTCTGTAGACCATGCATCTGTCTTTTTCAGAGAAGCTTCTGTTCATGTCTCTTGCCCACAATGAAATGGATCACTTGTTCTTTTCTAATTAATAACTTTGAGTGATCTGTGAATTCTGGTTATTAGAACTTTGTCAGAAAAATAACCTGCAAAAATCCTCTCACATTCTGAGAGCTATCTACTTGCTTTACTTACTGTGTTCTTGGCAGTACAATAGAGTTGTAGTTTTATCAGATCCCAGTAATGTATTTTTGATGTTACTCCCATTGCCCAGGGGATACTTGTCATAAAGCATTCTCCCAGGCCAATTTTTTCAAGTGTTTCCCCTGCACTCCAAGAATCTTTATAGTTTCATGTCTTAATTTGAAGCACTTTAACCAGTGAGAGTCAATTTTTGTTGGAGGAGAAAGGTATGGGTCCAGTTTCAGTCTTCTGCAAGTAACCAGCCAATTCACCTAGCACCATTTGTTAAGTAGGATATCTTTCCCCAAATTTATATTTTTGATAGGCTTATCAAAGATCAAATGATGATAAGTGTCTGGGTTCATCTCTTGGTTTTCAATTCTGTTCCACATATCTACCTCTCTATTTTTGTGCCAGTACCATGCTGTTTTCATCGCTACAGATTTATAGTATAATCTGAAGTCTGGTATCATCATACCTCCTGATTTGTTTTTACTTCTGAGTAATGTCTTGGCTATTTGGGGTTTTTTCTGTTTCCATATAAATGAAATACTAATTTTTCCAGATCTTTAATGTATGGCAGAGGTACTTTAATAGGGATTGCATTAAAATCTGTAGATTGCTTTGGGAAGTATAGGTATTTTAACAATGTTGATTCTTCCCAACTATGAGCATGGTATGTTTTTTTCCATTTGTTGGCATCTTCAGCTATTTCTTTTTTTCAGAGTTTCATAGTTCTTTTCATAGAGATCTGTCACGTCCTTTGTTAGAAACACTCCCAGATATTTTATGTTCTTTAGAACTATTGTAAAAGGAATAGAGTGCTTGATTGTTTTCTCATCTTGACTATTGTTGGTATATATAAAGGCTACAGATTTGTGAGTATTGATTTTGTATCCTGAGATGCTGCTATATTCCTTGATCACTTCTAAGAGTTTTGTAGTTGAGTCCTTGGGCTTTCGAGATATACAATCTTATCATCTGCCAAGAGTGACAATTTGATCTCTTCTGATCCTATTTGGATACCCTGATTGCCTTCTCATGCCTGATTGTGATGGTTAAGACTTCCATTATAGTGTTAAAAAACAGTGGAAACAATGGGCAACCTTGCCTAGTTCCTGATCTGAGTGGAAATGATTTCAATTTTACTCCACTCAACATGATATTGACTGTGGGTTTGCTGTAGATGGCCACTATCAATTTAAGAAATGTTCCTTTTATACCTATTTTCTTAAGCATTCTGATCAAGAGAGGATGCTAGATATTATAAAAAAGCTTTTTCTTATCAATTGAGAGAATCATATGGTCTTTATTTTTTATTTTATGTATGGGATGTATCATATTTATAGATTTGCATAGATTGAGCGATCCTTGGGACCCTGGCATGAAACCCACCTGGTCATGAAGTATAATTTGTTTGATGTGTTGCCGGATTCTATATACTAGGATCTTATTGAATATTTTTGCATCAATATTCATTAAAGATATTGGTCTATAATTTTCTTTCCTTGTTGGGTCTTTTCCTGGTTTGTGGATCAGGGTGATATTTGCTTCATAGAATGTGTTGGGAAGTATTCCTTCTTTTTCTATCTTTTGGAAATGGTTAAGTAATATAGATACTCGTTCATCTTTAAAGGTTTGGTAGAATTCTGATGTGAAGCCATCTGGTCCCAGGCTCTTTGTGGGGGGGAGATTTCTTATAATCAATGTTATTTCAGAACTTGATATAGTCTTGTTCAACATTTCCACTTCTTTCTGGCTAAGTCTGGAAAGGTAGTGTGTTTCGAAGTATTGGTCTATTTCCTTCAGATTTTCCTTCTTCTGAGAATAGAGTTTTTATAATATTCATTAAGGATTTTTTGAATTTCTGAGGAATCTGTTGTTATTTGGCCTTTATCATTTCTGATTGATGAAATTAGAGATTTTACTTTTTTATGTATGGTTAGTTTGTCCAAAGAGTCATCTATTTTATTGACCTTTTCAAAACACCAACTTTTTGATTGATTGATTGATCTGTTGTGTAATCCTTTTGTTTTCAATTTCATTTAATTCTGCTCTAATTTTAATTATTTCTTTTCTTCTGCTGGGTTTGGGGTTGGAATATTCTTCCTTTTCCAGTTGCTTGAGATGTCCCATTAAGTTATTGACTTCCTCTCTTTCTGTTCTTTTGAGGAAGGCTTGCAATGCTATAAATTTCCCTCCTGGGACTGCCTTTGCAGTATCACAAAGGTTTTGGTAATTCATGTCTTCATTATCACTTTGCTCCAAAATTTGGCAATCTCCTTCTTAATCTCAGCTATGACCCAGCTGTCATTCAGCATGAGGTTATTTAGTTTCTATGATTTTATATGAGTATGCAGATTGTTACTGACTTCAACTTTTATTCCACGATGGTCTGAGAAAATACAAGGAATGATTTCTATTCTTTTACATTTGCTGAGTTTAGATTTGTGACCTAAGATGTGATCAATTTTGGAGTATGTTCCATGGGCTGATAAGAATAGTATGCTTTCAGTTTTGTTAGGATGAAATGTTCTGTAGATGTCTGTTAAATTTAATTGTTGTCCCATGTTTGGGAAGTTCTAGTTGATTATTTCTTGCAGTAGAGCATCTGTGCCTTTCAAAGCAACCTCCTCACCTTCAGGAATTCCTGTTAGATGAATATTAGTTTTCTTCAAATTATCCCAGAGCTCTCCGAGAGAGTGATCCATTTTTGCTCTCCACTTCTCTTCCTCTTTGAGCATTTGGGAGCATTCAAAAACTTTGTCTTCAATGTCAGAGAGCCTTTCTTCTGCCTGCTCTATTCTGTTACTGAGGTATTCTATTGTATTTTTCAGATCTTTGAGGGCTGCAAGTTCTTGACTCAATGTGTCAAAATCTTTGGTGATTTTGTCTTTGAATTCATTGAATTCTTGAGACAACTTTTGAATTACTCCTTGAAATTCTAATTCCATCCTTACCTTCTATCTTGTGACCTTATTTGCCAGCCAAATTCTGAAGTTGATTTCTGACATCTCAGCCATTTGTTTATGAATGGGATCATCTGGTGTGTCTGTTTTATCATTTCTTGGGGGAATTGCTATACTCTGATTATTCATATCACCAGAGTTTTTCTGCTGATTCTGCCCCTTGATTATTTTTCACCGTTTGGCTAGATGGGCAGCTAAGGTAAAATTGGATTGGGGGCTCCTTTAGTTGTGGTTAACCAGCCCTTTGCCAAAGATCTGGGACTGTTGACTGTAGCTTCCTCCCCTATAGCTTTGCAAAGGACCTGTACAGACTGACCTGTACAGACAAAGGACTATTACAGACTGAGGCTCTGGGGACCTACCTGGTGTGGTGGGGGTGGGTGGCTCTGTCTTGTATTCAGCTGGTTTTTTCCAATTCTAGTGGATCAGTGACTCTGGGTTGAAATCTCAGCTGTGGAGAAATACAAGCAACTAAATAACCTCACCCACCATGGGCAAAAACTAGGAAAGGAAAACCAACCCCTCTCATTGCTACACAACCAGGGTATAATCCAAGAGGGTTCTTGGGTGATTGGCCCAGGTTAGGAATTTCAAACCAATTGACCCATTCAGTACCAACTTTCAAGTATGAGAGTTCGAAAGGTCTCCAGCAACTAGATAGCAGAGTACTACTGGCTGTTCAAATGTGGTTCACTCTGGAGCTCTGTGGAGTCAGAAAGGCTCGCCCATTAGCAGAGTTGGACCAGGGCACTGGTATCTCTTTCTCCACCTTGTACTTCTTTCATGCCCAGTCACTGGTAATGCCACAGGACTGTTGTCCTGCTCCCTTCAATAAGCAGATGTGCCCGGGCTTTGCATGTGCCAGAGTCAAAAAAAAGTCAATGGCCCTTCAGCTCAGCCATCACCCTCTGCCACCTGCCAGCTGGGGGAGACGAGGTCTGCCTGTCTTGGGTACTCAATGGCAGGTGGAAAGTGTTCAACCTGAGCTTAGTCCGAACCTGAGGAAAACAAGTTAGCAAATTATTTTTTCCCCCAGTCACTGTGCCTTTGACCCAGCCACTCTGCAGTACTGGTATCCCTATAGGGCAAGGTCTGGCTTCCTCTGGAAGTCCTCAGAGTTGGGGAGGTGTCGCTTCAAGATTAGACCCTGGTGGGATAACTCTACTGTTGTTGGATCTTTGTAGGTGTGTTCCTGCCCAGCTCCCAGGTGGTTCCAATGGCCAGGGAAGTGGCTATAGCAGCCACTCTGAGAGCTCACGGTGAATGGCTCCAGCAGCAGGTGGGGCAACCAGCAAGCAGTTCTGGTAGGACAGAGTCACATAGTGAGGCACATGGTAGCTCTAGTAGGGCAAAGCTCACCTCCAGTGGTGGTTTCACAGAAAGAGGCTCTGGTTGGGTGGGCTGTGGGGCTTGAGGCTCTGGCAGGGGGGCTGTGACTGGGTGGGACATGTAGCTCTGGCAGGATGGGGTGTGGTGTGCTTGGTTCCAGCAGGGCAGTGTGTGCAGATCACAAACCTCCCACAACTGGTTTGCATTTTCACAGAACCAAGCCAGACAGCCTCCCCAGCTTTGTCTGCACTACTGCTTTGCTCCCTGTTACAGTGCAGCTTTTCTACCATGGCCCTTTCAGTGCACAGAACAGGCAACGAACCACAGATATTCGGGTCTCTGCAGAGGTTAAGCTTCTGGACCATCAGGTGAGGTGGGGAGGGTGGGCTGGAAGTACAAAATGGTGGGAAAACAACATTAGTTCAACTTTCATGCCTGGCAAGAGAGTGCTTAGGGTGACAGCAGGGTCCTTCTGGATAAGTAGTCCCCACTTCCTGCAACTCTCTCCCATGGGGTGAGACAAGAGATTCTCAGTTCACCACTCGCTTGTAGAAAACCTACAGTGAACCAAAAAGAAGAAGAAGAAGAAAAAAAAAAAAACTCTTGGGAAAGGGGGAAATACTTTTCCTTTGCCATGAGTTTTGTACCTGAAATTTGCTTGCTTGGAGTGCAGCTTGCCTCAGCAGAGGTGATGTGCAGTTATCACTCTTCTCTCTCAGCTCAGCTCCAGTCTTCAGTATTGTTGGGTACATTCTGGTCATAATCCTTCTCTCTGGACAGGAACTTCTGTTGAAAGCTGGCTCCATTCGGCCTTCTTGCCACTCCTTTTTTTTTTTTTTTTTTTTTTTTTTGTATAGACAGAGTCTTACTCTATTGCCCTCTGTAGAGTGCTAGCATCACACAGCTCACGGCAATCTCCAACTCCTGGGCTTAGGCATTTCTCTTGCCTCAGTCTCCTGAGTAGCTGGGACTACAGGTGCCCGCCATAATACCCGTTTACTTTTTGTTGCAGTTTGGCCGGGGTCAGGTTTAAACCCACCATCCTTGGTATATAGGCACCCTACCCACTGAGCCACAGGCACTGTCCTAGTATTACTTTCTTTAGAAAGGGAATTCTCAGGTTATATAAATTTGAGAATTATTAGAAGAAACATAGATAACCAGTTTATTTTCCAAAGGACTAGGAGGCCTTAATACCCACATGTGTAATGTAAAACCCTATGAGAGACATTAAAAAAAAGGGGGGAGTTTAAGGTGGGAATAGGAAAAGACAGTATAAAATAGAAAAGTATAATGTTCAGTTATATAAAAAAATGCAAATTTATAATACCATTGATTTGAATTCAGTACAGAAAAACAATTTTCTCTTTCCCAGCATCCATGAATTGCAAATATCTATGAATCCATGAATAATTAACCATGGTCTGTAATTATCTTTGGCCATTACTTAAGAATTTTATTTTGTGTTTAGTTTTAGTTAATAAAAATTTCATGCTACATTTTTATTTTCTTCGTGATACCTAGAGAGACAACATTGTTGGTTAATCTACTCACTCTACTTAATGTTTTAAAGTGCTTCCAAATATAACATTTGATACAATTACTTTAATGGGTGTTTTAGGTATTAGAACTATTTTCATGAGCTAATATTAAAATAATTCATATTTATCATTAAATGTTTTAACTTTCCAAGTTTTTAAATTTAGTTTGGATGTTTAACTTTGCCCAATGGTAAAGTCTACACGTGTGATAGAAAATTGGAACTCTGTGTGGTTCATCACTTCTTTATTACCTGCTCTCCATTCTTTTTCCAGCCTTGGTTTTTACTCCAACATTTTTTTTTTCTTTTTAGCCATGTAATTCCAAGAAAAAATTATGGTCGTTCATAACTGTGCTCATTTTGCAAATATGGGTTATTTCTTTTTTCTTTTTTTCTTTGCAGTTTTTGGCCGGGGCTGGGTTAGAAACTGCAACCCCCAGCATATGGGGCTGGCGGCCTACTCCTTTGAGCCACAGGCACTGCCCTGCAGATATAGGTTCTTTTTCCTAGAATGTTCTTCCTGGTTTTCTTGTATTCAAAATTATCTGTGTTGATACAAACCTCAAATATCAGTACAGCATGTTTTCATAAGTACACTATAAGTTTCTTGTTCATCTCTTTACCTGGAAAATAAGTATTCTGAGTTTGTTTAACTGAACAAAATTAAATTGTTTATGATCATGTGGTCAAATACCATCTATTTCTCAACATTTTTTTTCTTTCTTTTCTTTCAATTTTTTTTTTTTTTTTTTTTTTGAGACAGAGTCTTACTCTATTGTTCTGGGTAGAGTGCTCTGGTGTGATAGCTTACAGCAACCTCAAACTCTTGGGATTGAGTGTTCCTCTTGCTGGAGGAACCTTCTGAATAGTTGGGACTATAGATGCCAACCACATGCTTCGCTAAATTTTATTTCTGTTTTCAGTAGAGACAGGGTCTCGCTCTTGCTCAGGTTGGTCTCTAACTCCTGAGCTCTAGCAATCCACCCCCTCAGCCTCCCAGTGTGTTAGGATTACAGGTGTGAGCCACTGTGTCTAGCTTCATCTCCTTTTTTCATTTTTGATTCACATTGCTTGTGCTATTGGTTAAAACAGTGTAGTCACTGTTTTATGCAGGTATGGGTGTTGAAGTAGATGATTGAGAAATCATTGGCAAAGTGACACATCGCTAATTATATGTGCATATTTACCATTTTCTAATTTGGGGAGTTATATACTTTTCTCAGGTACTATCTTATGATTCCAAAGAGTTAAAAAAAAAAGTAACCAATGTACTGAATACTACTATGAAATCAATATATAATCACCTACACATTCATATGAATGGCAAAACATAACTATAGTCCAGAAAGTAGAAGGGAAGAGGAGAGAGAGGAAAGGGGAGGGGAATATAGGAGGAGGCAGGGTATTCGAGGGGGCCTCACCTAATGTGCATGATGCAATGGTACATTTCAAAACTATTAAGAAATGATCATAATTGTAATGGATGTGTTATTTAGTTCAATGTAAGCATTTCACACTGTAAATTGTAGTAGTACCCTGAACCCCATAAATGCATCAATGTACAAAGTTATGATTTAATAAAAAATTATTTAAAAAATAGAAAAGAAAATTTCTTTAGTATTTATATTTACAAATTTACTACCATGCTATTAGAGATCAAAACAAAAAAAAAATAGACCAAAAGCTCTGACTTACCAAAGAAAATGTTTTAAACCTTCATGGAGTAGATGATTTAAAATATATTTTGACAGTGATGCTTCAGGGGCAATGAAGTTTTTGCTATATAAAAAGGAAAATGGTTTCCTTTCTAGGTAACTTTTGTTATCTTGTAAGTTAGTTTGACCTTCCTCTTGATTTAAAAGAGAAAAAGTTAAAGATTTCTATTAGTAGAAAATGATAGTAAAAATGTTATAAAAGTAATGACAATCTGTTATTATTATTCATTCTTCAGGAATCAGATCAAATGTTATCACCCATTAAAAGAAACATCTGAAAAAGAACCATCTAACCTGAAACATTTTATTTCTCCCTTTTTCTTTGTTTTACATGCCCACCAATTAGGCAGCTGTGTATAGCTCAGGGAGTTTTGAAAGCATTTTGTGTTCATACTTCTGTACTTCCAGAGTAGAGATTAACATTTGAGTTTGTAAACTGAGTGAAGCAGATAGCATTCCCCAGTATGGTGGGCACCTTCCCGTGTTGAAAGCTTGAAAAAGACAAAACTGTGAAGGTTGAATTTGCTGTCTGTTGATTAAGCTGGATGTCAATATTCTCCTGTCCTCAGGGCTCCTAGTTCTCAGGTCTTAGAACCTGGACTGGATTGCACACCATAGGCTCTATGGCTTAGAACTACACCACTGACTTTCCCAGTTGTTTAGATTACAGAACAACATCATGGGATTTCTCAGCCTCCATAATTGTATGAGTCATTAGCTTATTTGTGTGTGTGTGTGTGCATGTGTGTCTGTGTATATAGAAATTGTATGTATACGTGTGTGTATATATATATATAAAACAACATCTATATATGGTATATATAACAGAGTATACATAATATATGTAAGTAGGAAAAAATATATATATATATCTCCTGTTGGTTCTCTTTCTGTGGAGAACTCTGATTAATTGTGCATGTGTATGTATCAATATATAAATACACACATACATATATAGAATATATAATACATATGTGTAAATATAAATACATATATATATATAAAATGTTATTATTTTCATTTAAAAGAGATGCTCCTCTAGGATCCTCTGGGGTTTAAGATTTGTGCCTGTGTTATATATTTGTATACTTCTAGCATACGGCATCCATCACAATGGTAAGGACCCAGTAAAGTGGGTCAACATACATTTTATTAAATGTTTTAGTGTAAATTTTCTATTTAATTTTAGAAAAATATATCAGGAAAATTTTTTATTACATTGAAACTTTAGGAAGTATAGTAGAATGCTTGACCCAAAATAATGAAACAATTTTGAAAGTGAGCTAATATGAATAATAGAAGACTGTTCCTGTTGATATGTTACTGAGTGAAAATGTGATATGCAGCAATCATTTTCATTTTAGAAAAATAAAAAACACAAAAAATCCAAAGATTCTTAGTATAGTTTTGGTAATGTAGTCTCAAAATCTATAGTTTATACTCCATATAAAAAATACTGAAACTTCTTTCACATTCATAGCTAACATGCTGATACATTTTTCCTTGAGGAGAAGTTCTGCAGAAAAACTTTGTTGCTAGCAAAGCTTATACTATCTTGAAATAAGTAAACAGTCCATAAACTCTCCACTAGCGGTCAGCAATAAAAAAAATCAATTTCTGAAACACTCACTACACAGGAAAAACTTCCCGATATATCAAATAATTTCTTCTAAAACTTAACATTCAACTCATGCCATGTTACTAGCAGAAATTTCCTTGAAATTCCCAGTCTAAAAATATATATAATCTCTTACTAGACTAGTGGGAATCATTTCAGCAACATTTATACTGGAGGATAAGATTGGGGTCCCCAACTACAAAGCCAGTTAAAAACAAGTTCATTGACGTTAACTTTACCTCTCAGCAATTGATCTTGCAAATAACTCCCCTGAAATCTTGTTGAACGTAATCCCATTTAGTCCAGTTCTTCCTTTTCTTAATGTCCCTACCTATTGCTATTCAACGGAAAATAGAAATAATAGAAAACATCAAGAACTACATGAATATCTACATCGAAAGTAATTTTTTTTTAGAAAGTAAAGTAATGTTCGATCAAATGGTTGGTGTACTGTAAGTTCTTTGCGGTGTCTCCATACAATTCTCCATAGAGGTTGTACCAGTAATTTTTTTTTAGAAAGTAATTTTTTTTAGAAAGTAAAGTAATTTTTTTTTAGAAAGTAATGTTCGATCAAATGGTTGGTGTACTATAAGTTCTTTGCAATGTCTCCATACAATTTTCCATAGAGGTTGTACTAGTTTGCTGTCCCACTAGTTTGCTGAGTGCTGAAGCTCACTCAGGCATTCAGCAGCTTTATTTCTTCCACCAAAGCTTATATAGACACATAACTTAAGCAAAAAACATATGACTTATACTTGGCCCCAGGCCTTTTACTGCCTGGTACTCACAGGCCTATTGACAAATCAGACTAACTGATAACCACTTTACTAACATTATGTAAAGCTATCCTTATGGGCTAAGGTTTAACTGGCTTAACTGATAACTACCTTACTAAAGTTATTCTTATGCTAAGTAATCACGGAACAAGATTTGGGGGAAATAAGTGGTTTAAATGCTTGATTCTTTTACAGACCATTTGGAGGCAGTTAATCTTCTTAAGGGAGTAGCCTGGAAAATCCTGAGATATACAGGTATCTGTTTGGAGACCTGTCTCCACAAAGCTCTGTCCTAAATCACTTTTACATGATTAGGTTCTAAGCCACATATGGAGTTCTATCCAGGATTTTTTCCTTTCTATTCACAAAAGACTTTAAACTTGCCTTCACAAAATGGAACTATTTAAAGGTTTACTTATAGGCTTTTCACCTATACCACTTCTGTGAGCTAGGAGAGAAAATCCTCCAAAACTCACATCTAGCCTAAGTATTAGAAATGTTCCTTCCCAGAGCTTTCATATCTCAAGGAGCGCAAATGAGAGTGATTGACCTTACAAGGGTGCAGAGGACTCTGCCCCTTCACAAACAATAGAACCAGTGACCATATGTAGCCATTACACATTATGGTGAGGGTAATGACTATCCTGACTTTTATTAGCATAGAAATTCTTTGTTTCTGTTTAAAATATTACGTAGATAAATTATAAAGCATGAACTCTTTTATATTTTTGGTTTCTTTGGCTCACCATGTAAGATTCACTCTTGTTTTTTAACATAGATATAGTTCAATCACCCTCTTTGCTATATAGTATCCTGTTGTATGAATATATCATGATTTCTTTACCTATTATTTTATTGATAGGTATTTGGAATTTTATTGTTTCAAGACTAAAAGGAAATTTTTCAAAAACTTTAGTTTATTTGTCCTTTAGTGAAAATACGTATGTAGTTCTTTTGAGTATATTTCTAGCAGTGTATGTACGCTGACAGTTTATACATGTGGGATATATGTAGAGTGGGTCTTACTAGATCCCAAACAGTTTTCTAAACTGTAAAGTTTATGAGGTTCCTGTTACTCCACCTTCTCACCAACACTTGATTTTGTCTGATTTTCCTTTTTTTTTTTAATTCACAAGCTCTTCATGTTTTGTAAAGCAGTAGATCTTGAGTTCGCTGCTTCTCAGAGAACATAAAACATGTTTTTAAATTATTTATTGTCCATTTAGTTCCCTTACTTTTAGAGATACTGCTACATTTTGTTATTTTTATTTTGGGTTGTCTTCGTGATTCATAAAAATTATTTTTATGTACTGTGTATTTTTACATACTGTGATTTTTTTGTCCTGAGTAATAAATCAATGCTTATCTACTATCATAAAGATTATGTCATTTTGTTTAAAGTTCTTACTTGTTTAACCTTTCAGAATTAAGAATATAATAGATAAGAATTATTTTACCTACTATATCAAGATAAAATTAAAAATTATTTTTTTCTAAATTTATATCCAATGACTTAAAATCACTTATTTTAAAAACACCATGTTCACATTATAGCATAATGCTTTCAGCTTAAGTCAGATAGATGTATTTGAATGACTCTGTTCAAGGACTACTTCTCCACTGTCTTATTTTTTTATTCCTTTGATCAGTCTATTTTTAATAGAAACTATCTTAATATTTATGATATTATTATAAATCATGATAACCAAAAGTATATGTCCTTTGGTTTGCTTTTACTTGGCCCTTTAAATTTCCATTTATATTTTCAAATAATCTCGTCCCCATTCACTAACAATAAAATATATTATGAAAATTTTAAATTTAAAGATGCATAAAAGGGAAACATTTTTAAGAAATGACATCTTTACTTATTGACTTTACCTGCAAACATTGCATATTTCACTTTTTAAAGCATTTCTTTATGTTTCCTTAAAGCCGTTTTACAGATGTCTTATGCTATTTTTGTTCACATATTAGCATTGGCTGTATTACTTTTTGTTATAAATATTATTTATTAAAAATGTACACTTATTGTTTTTTGTTGATTAATATATAAAAAAATGAAATTTGATGAGAATTGTTTTCAATGATCTTGTTCAATTGCCTTATTACTCCCAGTAGTTTGGGGTAAATGATTCTGAATATTCTAAGTTCACATTCAGTTGAATGTGAATAGAGTTTCTTTCACCCTTTGTAATCCTTTATCTCTTTTTCCTCTTATTATATTATTTCATTTTTTACAATATTGAATGCAAGTGATTATGTGGAAAATGTGTTCACTCTTAATAGAATCTTAAAATTCAACTAAAGATTCAAATACCTCATGTAAATAAGTCTTATAACAACATAATTGTATTATCATAATATAATACATATATATACTTTAAATATATATTTCCAAATAAATACCAAAAATTTCTAAATCTATAAAGCACACATATTTAAAGTGTAACAACATAGAAAGTTTCCAAGTGGAAACTTTCCATGTTGGAAAAGAATGAAAAAAAATTTCAAGAATGAAAAAAATTAACCATGCAAACACCAATATATACTATATTATTCCTATAACTGAATTAATTTTAGACTACCCATAGCATTTTGATAAGAAACATTTTGAAAAATATAAGGTAATTCATAATGATAATGGGGTCAATCCAAGACAAAGAAGCTGTCATTCTAATTGTGAGTATAACCCAAAACATCATTTTAAAACATCATTTACAAAAACATGCAGCAAAGATGAAATGTAAAAATCCAGTCATATTTCAAGACTTTAAGTAAATATTTGTACTGGAACAAATAGCTGTAAAATAAGGAAAGATGTCATCTAAAAAATTCATTAAACCTATTGAAATAATTGATATGTAAGACACTAGCACAAATAAGGGGTGTGTGGTCCTTTATCTCATGTGCATAAGAAACTGTTACAAAATAATCATAAGCTAGGTCAGCTAGAAGCCTCATCAAATTTCAAAGGATGAAAATCAATCTTAAAATGTTCTAACTGCATTAATAGAAGTTAAAAATAAGAGCAGCAAATGAATTATAAGCAAGCCAAAACAGTAGCTTATAAATTAGGTAATGCAATTATAAATAACCATAAATTAAAGGAAAATGAACAAATAACATTAGAAAGTATATTTACTGGCATAATGTTGAAGATGTGTGATAGAAAATATGTTAGATAAATGTTGACTTTTAGAGCAATTTACAGTTTGTTTTTCTTTAGTTAGACTAAAGGACAGAGAAATAAATTTTCAGGCATTAAACAGGCATACAAAGTCACCCCTAACAGTAAACACAAAAATAATTGGGCTGGGATTTCAATCCTTAAAGATAATAATCAATGCCAAGAAACAATGAAAAATTCCACCTCTGGTCTCTGGTCATGAACTCTTTACAAAAACTATAATATTTGTCAGACAATATATATTTGAGGTAGCATTTATAGAACAAATCTAGAAATAATACCAACACTAATATGCCTAACATTAGAAGACACAGATTTATAGGAGCATCTAATTTGTCCTATAAAGGCATTACATACATTTCAGGGTTTCATTATTTCCCCTTGACCCGCTATGTGTATCTTATGATAAATTGTGTATAACTCTATTCATAGAAATCATATGAAAAGTACCTGGATCCAGTTCTTTCTCACCCTAGTTATTTCCCATAAAATGAAAATAATAATACATAAGTCTTGTGTCCTGAGGGGAGGTTAAATCAATCTCCTAATACATTTGGTAATCATCATCAATATTCTGTTAACATGGTCTATACAGAAATTTCTTGGCTCTGACTTGTCCAACTAAGTTTCTTTTCTCCTGATTCAGGGAGTTAATCTTTCACCTGGGATTTTTTGTCTCCTGTTTTCAAGAACTCAAGGTGAGATTGGAATGCCCTTCTTCCACTTGTTGTTCAAGTGCCTTTAGATCAAAGTAATATTTTGGAGTGCATATTCTGCCACCTTTAAATGTCTATTACTTTATTGCTTGTTTCCTAATTCCTTACCAGTTTTAAGTTTGTTTTCCTTCGTCTTGTCTGTTTTAGAGTAATAAAATACTCTTAGTCATTTTTTTCCTAAATAAAATCAGTTATATACATTTTACTATGCTTTAAGTAGTGGCTCAAGACATTACATCAAACATTATTCACTTGAGATATCATCTAACACCAATGAAAATGGCCTACATCACAAAAATATCAAAAATGATGATGTTCTCTAACTAGCACGAATATGGAGAGAAGGGAACACTTTTACACTCCTTGTGGGACTGCAAACTAATACAATTTTTTTGGAAGGAAGTATGAAGAACTCTCGAAGAACTCAAACTGGACCTTCAATTGGATCCTGCAATCCCATTACTGGGCATCTACCTAGTAGGAAAAAAATCCTTTTACCATAAGGATGCTTGCACTGGACTGTTTATCACAGCCTAAATGCCCACCAACCCAGGAATGGATTAACAAGCTGTGGTATATCTATACCATGGAATACTATTCAGCCATCAAAAACATGGAGATTTTGCATCTTTTGTAGTAACCTGGATGGAAGTGGAACACATTATTCTTAGTAAAGCATCACAAGAATAGAGAAGCAAAAATTCCATGTACTCAATTCTGATAGGAAGACAATTAATGACCTAATACTTACTGGGGAGTAGTGGAAGGGGAAAGCAAAAAGAGGGAAGGAGTGAAAGGGGGTGAGATGGTCATGTTGGGTAACACACCGTTTGGGGGTGGGACATAATTATAAGAGGAATTTTACCTAAAAAATGCTATCAGTGTAACCTAGTTCTTTGTACCCTCAATGAATACCCAACAACAACAAAAAAAAAAAAAAGGAAAGAAAAAATATTTACTTTCCAAATATTCTCTCAATGCTACAATCTTATACATAATTCCATTCAATTTTTATATGTTGTGCTATTGTGTTAATGCTTTTCATTTTTTAATATTTAGAACTCTGTAGATGTTTCTATTTTTTGGTATTGTCAATTTTATTCAGTAAATATTATTTTTTGCCCACACTTCAGTTTTTCCTTTTTAAATATATTCTTTAAAGTCTGTGTCTCACTTAAAATTTATATGGCCATAATAATTTTTATTTTATTTCTTTAGAGCAGGTTTTCTGGAGATTAATTTACTGATTTTTTAGGTGGGAGGAGTTTTCTGACCGTATTTATCCCTTGCATTTTTTTGTTGTTGTTGTGGTTGTTTGTTTGTTCCTGCAGTTTTTGGCAGGGGCTGAATTTGAACCCACCAAATCCAACATATGGGGCCAGTGCCCTACTCCTTTGAGCCACAGGCACTGCCCTATCCCTTTCATTTTTTAAGGATAGTGAATACAGCTATTCCATCTCTCTTTATTATTGCCATATACAAGTGAAATTCACAATTTAAGCATAAAAATTGTATTTTAATTCCTTATAAAACAATTTCTTTGAATTATTTTCTTTCACAAAAATATAAAATGTCTATTTTTTTTATTTTACAATTTTTATTTATTTTTTTATTACCTTTATCATTAAATCATAGCTGTGTACAATAGTGCAATCAAGGGGTACAATGTGCTGGTTTCATATACAATCTTAACTATTTTCATCAAACTGATTAACATAGCCTTCCTGGCAATTTCTCTGTTACTATAGGAAGACATTAGTATTCTGCATTTAGCAAGGTTTGCCTGTACCCTTCTAGGATGCACTGTAGGTGTGGTCCCACCAATTACCCTCTCTCCGCCCCAACCTCCCCTCTCCCCTCCCTACCCTTGCCCCTTTCCCTATATTCTTGTGTTATAGTTGGGTTATACCATTCATATGACAGCTATAAATTAGCTTCATAGTAGGGTTGAGTACATTGAATACTTTTTCTTCCATTCTTGAGATACTTTGCTAAGAAG
>CAUYON010043539.1:0-16277 GCA_963573935.1 Arctocebus calabarensis | reverse complement strand
CCTGGGCCCGCCAAACAACAATGACGGCTGCCACCAAAAAATGGCTGGGTGTTGTGGCAGGCACCTGTGGTCCCAGCGACTTGGGAGGCAGAGGCAAGAGACTCGCTTGAGCCCAGGAATTGGAGGTTGCTGTGAGCTGTGATGCCACAGCACTCTATCCAGGGTGACAGCTTGAGGCTCTGTCTCAAAATAAATAAATAAATAAATATTTTTTAAAAAGGAGTAAAACAATATTTATATTGGTATATATATTAACTTACCAAGACTGATATAACTACTGTTGTTTTAATGTGGCCAACACAGGTAAGGCAAGTGAGATTTTCTTTCCATTATCCTTTTACATTTCAGAGGTACAGAACTGAAGTGTTTCATAATCTGTCCACATTTTATCCCTGACAATTTCACTGGGAATTCTCTCCCTGCGGAGAGTCAGACTAAGCCCAGGGCCGGGAACATCCAACACCACCCCAAATCTGCTCTAGGTTTGTCTACGTAAAGGAGGCCGGGTTAATGATGGGCCTACCTTCTGGACACTGAACTCACTGTTTGGTGACTCTTTGACAATCCTCAACCTACTAAATTCCTGGTTAAGTCAAAACGTGTTCCAAACTTCTGAAAAGTCTTGCTGTCAGTCACAAGCTCTACTTCATTAGGCCATTCAAGTTATAAAGCTCTACTTCATTAGGCCATTCAAGTTTCAAATAAGGCCAAGACAAACTTCACTGGTCAGTGTATATCTTGAGATCTCCAGGCTTCTAAGTCCTCTGGAAAAGGAGTAATCCTGGGATAATGAGAGGATTCAGGCCCCCACTTCACTGAATCAAATAGAGATAGATGGTCCCTGACCTGCAATGGTTCCGCTTAGAATTTTTCAACTTTTCCAATGGTGCAGAAACGGTACACATTCAGTAGGAATTGTACCTCAGGTACCCATATAATCATACTGTTTTTCACTTTCAGTATTCAGCAAATTATGTGAGCTATTCAACACTATTATAAAATAGGTTCTGTGTTAGAAATGATTTTGCCCCACTGTAGGCTAATATAAGTGTTCTGAGCACGTTTAAGGTAGGCGAGGCTACACTATGATTTCAGTAGCTTAGGTATATTAAATGCATTTCCAGTTTAATGTATGTTCAGTGCTTCCTGAGATGGGATCCCATTGTAAGTTAGGGAGTATCTGTACCTGCTTGCCACCAACCCTCCAGGCTAATCATGCTCTGAGTAGGTGAGTCAGAGAAGAGGTGGGCATTATGTTTGGTTTTGTCATGTGTCTGGTATCCTAAGGACAATGACTCCTCCCTGTACTGATTCCTTCCGCCACAAAGACTCTACCTCTAAACCCCATATTCAGCCAGGCAAAAGCCTGATTGAGAATCTTCAGTTTCGTCACCAGTACCACAGGAGGATTCACTTCTAGAAAGCAAGTAAGGAAATCACCGATGTGAACACACAGAAATAGAAGACTTCCTGAATCACACATGAGCCTGGGTGCAGTGTAAGGCCAAAGGGTAATCTCAGACAGGTTACTGACCATAATTATCCCTCCCATGAGGGCAGCCTTCCTCACCTGTAGCCACGCTGCTTCTAAGACAGTGACAAATAGCTGTGCCTGTCGAAACTCCATTCCTCACCAGATCTCTCAGCCCAAGCTTCATTGACGGTACCAGAAGAGTAAACAGGCTACACCAACAGAAACAAGAGGGAACTGGTTCTCCTGCTCTGTAGATAGCTCATGACATTTCAATTATGTTCAACACAATATAGCTGAATTATTTTTAACCTTACAGAGCCCCTGGCTTTGCAAAGGAAAGATTAGTTAGCAGAGTCAAAGGATACCTAGAAGCAGAGATCAGGGAAAAAAAAAAACCAAAAACCCTCAAATAGAAATCAACCTGCAAATGGCACTATTCACAATATTGGATAGATAAAACAGCACCTTTTATTCAAGAAACCATGAGCATGGAATATTTTGGGTGTTGCTTATATGCAATTTATGCAATTTATTTCTCAGTATAATACAGGGCATTTCTTTCAAGCAATTTCATTTTCTTTTTAGAGACAGAGTTTCACCTTGTCGCCCAGGGTAGAGTGCTGTGGCATCACAGCTCACAGCAACCTCCAACTCCTGGGCTTAAGCGATTCTCTTGCCTCAGCCTCCTGAGTAGCTGGGACTACAGGTGCCCACCACAACGCCTGACTATTTTTTGTTTGCAGTTTGGCCCGGGATCAGATTTGAACCCGCCACCCTCAGGAGGCGCTGCCAGCAATTTCATTATTATTTCAGTAAACAGTCTTCAGTCCTGACTTTCCCATGATTGTGAGATCATACTAGAACAGTTCAAGATAATCCTGTCTAAAGTTAACAGAAAGAAATTCTTGTTTTGTTTTTCAAGACAGCGTCTCAACTCTGTTGCCCTGGGTAGAGTACCATGGTATTGTAGTTCACACCAACCTTAAACTCCTGGGTTCTAGCAATCCTCTTGCCTCAGCCTCCCATGTAGCTGAGACTACAGGTGTCTGCCACACACCCAGCTACTTTTTCTATTTTTAGTAGAGATGGGGTCTTACTCTTGTTCAGACTGGTCTCAAATTCCTGAGCTCAGGCCATCCACCCACCTTGGCCTCCCAGAGTGCTGGGATTACAGGCATGAGCCACCTCGCCCAGCCCACCTGGAGATTCTTAATGCACAGTTTTTTGGACACCCTCACTCAGCATCTAAACAAACTCATCTCAAGTTCTAACAGCTCTATTAAAGTGATAGGGGAGGAACCCAGGGTCCCATTCTCTTCATTTCACTTCTCTTCTCCCTTCCATGCTATGAAAATCTTCTTTCAAAACCTATCAAAGTTAATTATACAGTCAGATGTGTATGAATGATTATTTGATAGAGTTAATCTATTTTAATCTGTTTTAAATATTTCTAAATAAAATAACCCCCCCCCCAAAAAAAAACCTGTCAAAGTTGCTGGGCACAGGGGCACACCCTATAGTCCCAGCTACTAAGGAGAAGGAGGCTGGAGGATTACTTGAGCCTTGGAGTTCAAGGCTATAGTATGCTTTGATTGCACCTGTACATAGCCACTGCATTCTAACCCAGGCAGTATGGCAAAATTCCATCTCTAAAAGTCTTTTGAAATCTTAAAAAAACTTATCAAAGCTATATTGCAACTTCACAGACATATCCAAAATTATTTCGGGGCGGTGCCTGTGGCTCAAACAGGTAGGGCGCCAGCCCCATATGCCAGAGGTGGTGGGTTCAAACCTAGCCCTGGTCAAAAACTGCAAAAAAAAAAAATTATTTCGATTATGGCATTAGAGTTTAGCACAAGTATTGCAACCTCCAATGCCTAATATATATTTGTTTCATAATATCATTTGAGCTGTGTTCTTCTGACCCTGAAACACTTCACCTCTTTTTTTTTTTTTTTTTTTAGACAAAGGATCTCACTTTGTTATCCAGGCTGACGTGCAGTAGTGCTATCATAGCTCATTATAACCCTGAATTCTTGAGCTGACGTGCAGTAGTGCTATCATAGCTCATTATCACCCTGAATTCTTGAGCTCAAGGGATCCTCCTGTGGACAAGCGCCCCAGGTAATTTTTCTATCTTTGTAGAGACAGGGTTTCCCAATTTTGCCAAGACTGGTCTTGAACTCCTGGTCGCAAGTGATCCTCCTGCCTCAGCCTCCCAAAGTGCATGGTGGTGGTGAACACTTTACTTTTTTAAATACCCACTTCTTGAAATATAGCCCCATTTTAATAGACTTAGGGGTTTAATAAATAGCTTACTTAACTCTTAATTCTACTATCTTACTACTATCTACTATCTTTAATAGAGATAGCGGTATAAGACACAGCTTACTTTCCTCTTAATTCTACAACAGTGCAAGTTTGTCCATAAATAGCAACTAATAGTCAGCTTCAATATCTCAGAGACAATAGAAAGTAGCGAAGTTTATGGTGGGCAGAGGGGAGTATATAACTTGTATAAAGGGAAAAGCCACTGTTCATGCCTTACAGAAGTGTGGATGCAAGTCTTTGAAGATAAACTAGAAATCCACATTCTTACATGTAATCTCTCAATATTTAAATATTAGCCAGGCACAGTGACTTACGCCTGTAATCCCAGCAATGAAGGAGGCTGAATCAGGAGGATCCCTTGGTCCTAGGAGTTTGAGATCAACCTGGGAAATATAGAGAGACCTCATCTCTACAAAAGTAAAACAAGCCAGATACAGTGGTAGATATAGTCCCCGCTACTCAGGAGGGTGAGGCAGGAGGATCACCTGAGCCCAGAAGCTAAAGGCTGCGGGCAGCTATAATCATGCCACGGTACTCCAGCCTGAGTGACAGAGTGAGACCCTATCTCTAAACATATTACCTAAAAAAGAACCTCATCAGGTCACTACTTTGCTACCTCTCTTAAATGACTAGAGGCAGTATGACTGGGGATAGAACTACCCTGAAAGTCAGGAACCCAAGACTGTCAAACCCAGCTCTGACACCAAACCATTCTCTTCTCCTGGGAAAACACCTAATCCTTCTGGGCCTCAGTTGCCTTGAAACTCCTTTCAATCCTAAATTACTATAGTGTATGGTCAAACAAGTTTTCTAGAAGGTCAATTACTGCCACAAAAATTAAAGAAAAAACACAACAAAAGAAAAACTTGATCATGTGCTATAGCAAGTGCTCTTATGGTTTCTTTTGCAGTTTTTGGCCAGGGCTGGGTTTGAACCTGCCACCTCTGGCATATGGGGCCGGCGACCTACTCCTTTGAGCCACAGGTGCCGCTGCAAGTGCTCTTATGTTGTCTAGAAATGGCCTTGGTGTGGCCAAGCTACTTGGTTAATACAAGCACAGGGATGTGAGCACTTCCATCAGACCAAATCTCCTTTATGCTGCCCATCACCCCCAGAGGAGAAGGAAAACTGTGGATCTCTAGTACATCATGACTGTGGCAGGGGCGAGACAGAACTCTCTTGGGCCTTTTGTGCCCAAACCCAGGTCTTCGAGGAAATAATTCTGAGTAAGAACAAAGCCTGCCAACAAGCTACCCTGACCCACAACTCTTGCCCAGTGAGTCCGTGCTTAGTCTACCTGCAATGAGCTTTGGGGTTGCCACATCATAGCCACCTGCAGGAGCCAAATGCACAAGGAACAGCTTTTGTTGCATAACCCTCAGCCATGGCCCACACGGGGACACATGCACACGGCTATGCCCTGCACAAAAGTGCGTGGGGTTTTAGATACAGCACTTTGTCTTTCAGGAAGCACAGGAGGGAAATAAAATAGTAAGCTGAAAAGTAACCTTCCCACTGTAAAGGTTGAAATAAGAACATTTCAGAGCAAATGAAAGTGCTCACATTCTTGTGGTTATATTAATTGTGTGCCCTGGGCAAACCAAAGGCCCAAAGAAAATTGGAAACCCAAGTGAATTATTGCTGGGCGGGTCCTTCACGTAGGCCATCTTGACACAGATAGCTTGGCTCCAACTGAAATGGGAAGGAGGTAATTGCCCTCACATTCCTAAGTACTTTTGTGCATCAGATGTGAACAACAGGACCTTTTTACTTTGCTATCAGCAGCTGCCAACAATATCTAGTATTTTTTAAAGAATTATTTACCTTTGGCTCTAAAACCATCTGTGATCTATCTCTAGTTCTGTCTCCCTTAGAGGCATTTTCTTCCCATGCCCCTTATTGCCCTGGCTTTAGCCTGTTTATTATAAAAATCAACTCATTCTGGCTGGGCGTGGTGGCTCACGCCTGTTAATTCTAGCACTCTGGGAGGTCGAGGTGAGTGGGTTGCCTGAGCTCACAAGTTTGAGACCAACCTGAGTAAAAGTGAGACGCTGTCTACTAAAAATAGAAAAACTGAGGCAAGAAGATCACTTGAGCCCGAGAGTTTCATGTTGCTGTGAACTATGACACCATGATACTGTATTGAACGCAACAAAGTGAGACTCTGTCTCAAAAAAACAAACAAAAAAAAATCACCTCATTCTTACCTTAAGGCTTTGTATTATCTGTCCCTTCTGCCTGGAATGTTATTTATTCTGATCTTTGTAAGAGTACAGGCAATCCCTGAGTTACAAACATCTGACTTATGTACAACTCGCACTCATAAGTGGAGGCTATTATAGGTACTGGGTAAATGTATCTGTTCTAACTTACATACAAACTCGACCTAAGAACAAACCCACACAGCCTATCTTTTTTTTTTGAGACAGAGTCTCACGTTGTCACCCTGGATAGAGTGCCATGGCACCACAACTCACAGCAACCTCAAACGCCTGGGCTTAAGCGATTCTCTTTTTTTTTTTTTTGGTAGAGACAGAGTCTCACTTTATCACCCTCAGTAGAGTGCCGTGGCGTCACACAGCTCACAGCAACCTCCAACTCCTGGGCTTAGGTGATTCTCTTGCCTCAGCCTCCCTACAGGTTCCCGCCACAACACCTGGCTATTTTTTTGTTGCAGTTTGGTCGGAGCCAGGTTTGAACCCGCCACCCTCGGTATATGGGGCCAGTGCCCTACCCACTGAGCCACAGGCACCGCCCTAAGCGATTCTCTTGCCTCAGCCCCCAAGTAGCTGGGACTACAGGCGCTGGCCACAAGGCCTGGCTATTTTTTTGTTGCAGTTGTCATTGTTGTTTAGCTGGCCCGGACTGGGTTCGAACCCAACAGCCTCAGTGTATGTCCCTGGGGCCCTACTCCCTGAGCTACAGGCACTGCAACAGAACCTACCTTATTCATAACCCAGGTACTGCCTGTAGTTCATTCAGATCTCACCCCTGTATTATGTCACACGATTCTACTTTAATTCTCTACCTAGCACTTGTAACCACCTGATATTATTTCCAGTTTCTCTTTTTTTTTAATGTAATTTATTTATTTATTTTTATTTATTTATTTATTTTTGAGACAGAGCCTCAAGCTGTCACCCTGGACAGAGTGCTGTAGCATCACAGCTCACAGCAACCTCCAATTCCTGGGCTCAAGCGAGTCTCTTGCCTCAGCCTCCCAAGTAGCTGGGACCACAGGCGCCCACCACAACGCCTGGCCACCCTTCGGTTGCAGCCATCATTGTTGTTTAGCAGGCCGGGCTGGATTTGAACCCGCCAGCTCAGGTGTACGTGGCTGGCGCCCCAGGCCGCTGAGCCACAGGGGCCGAGCCAATTTCCAGTTTCTTTATTTTTGCCCATCTTTCCTAGAATACATAAGACTAGAACATAAGTTTACATAAGTTTATAAGAATATTAACTTCATGTAAATAAGGATTTTGTGTCTTGTTTACCACACATTTTTGAAACCTACAATAATGCCTTGCATATGTAGCAAGTGCTCAAAAAATAATTAGTTGAAAAATGAGTAGATTGTTGGATGGATGGAAAAACTCATATGACAAATATCTGAAAAGGGCCTGTGGTACAGTGGGGATATAATGAGGAATAAGATCTTCCTTCAAGGACCCCAATGACCACAAGGGAGGATGGACCTTCACATGTTCAACATGGTAAGAAAAATACTTGCAAAAGTGTATTAAGCATGCTACCCAAGAAGAGTATGAGGGTAATCTCTAAGGAAAGCTAAGAGTTAAGGAGAAGAGGGGTAGAAGACAAAGCATTTGAGGAACATCACAACCAAGGTACCCAGTCTAGAAGGAGACTGTGGGTTCCCAGGGCCCTGAGAGATCTGGTGTGGCTAGTGTCCTAGGTACAGAGCTTCAAGGAGACAGGGGCCTCACAAGAGAGGCAGAGGCAATTCTTAAGACGCCCCATGGAATAGTGCCTGAACCTTAGATTTCATCCTCCAAGCAGTGAGGGCCATTGAGGTAGTTCTAAGTAGGGAAGTGGCATAAGGGTTTCACACCGTATTAAGATATTTTGGCAACAGTGAAGGTGACTAATTATAGAAAAGAACAAAGTATTTAGGAAGCTGTTGTCTAAACCAGGTGAAAAAAAAAGTAAAGGGTACAAACTTTAGTGGCAATGGAAGTGGAAAAGAAAAGACGTATTTGAAAACTATTAAAAGAGTAGAATAATTATGAGTCTAAGGCAAGAGAATCACTCAAGCCCAATAGTTTGAGGTTGCTGTGAGCTGTGATACTACGGCACTCTAACCAAGGCAACAGCTTGAGAATCTGTCTCAAAAAAAAAGAGAGAATAAGTAGGGCTTGATAACATGTGATAGAGGAGGTGAAAGAAAGGACGGAGTTAAAGAAAATCCCAGTTTCTGATTTGTGTCAGTAGGAGAAATTGTCATGTTCTTCATCAAAACGAATGGTTCTCAGGCTGTAGTCCTCTGGAAGCCGTCAATTCATTCTGTTCATGAAATAGCTGAATCTGAGTCCATCTGCTTACATTAGCTAACAGACACTTGTCCAAGTGGCTATCTATGGTCCTATGGTCCTGGTACAAATGTTAATTTATCTTTTTTTTTTTTTTTTTTTTTGAGATAGAGCCTCACAACTCTCAGTAGAGTGAGGTGGTGTCACAGCTCACAGCAACCTCAAACTCTTGGGCTCAAGTGATTCTCTTGCCTCAGCCTCCCAAGCCTGGAACTATAAGTGCCCACCACAATGCCTAGTTATTTTTTTGTTGCAGTTATCATTGTTGTTTTTAGTTGGCCCAGGCTGCGTTTGAACCTACCAGCCTCAGTGCATGTGGCAGGCACCGTAACCACTGTGCTATGGGTGCCGAGCCAATTTATCTTTTTTTTTTCTTTGAGACAGAGCCTCAAGATGCCCCCCTGGGTAGAGTGCTGTGGTATCACACCTCACAGTAACCAGCTATTTTTTGGTTATGGCTGTCATTGTTTGGTGCCGAGCCCCAATTATCTTCTTAATAAGTAAATTTGTACAGAAGTCCATCTGATGTGTGTATGCTGAATGTACAATATTGGCGATTCATCTTTTCATGAAGATGCACATGTTTCAGTGCACAGCCACCTGGGGAGGTGCACACTGACCCCTCACTACAGAAGCATGACTATCAGTCTAAATATAGAGCTGACTGTCACCTCGGAGAAAGAGTAGACCAGAAGTCATGACGCCACTTACTCCAAGGAAATTTTAAGGTAACAAAATTGAAAGAACATTAAGTGTAATGTGTCTTAAGTTTGTAAATCTGATCTAAAGATCAAATTCTCTCATCTATGTTTCACTTTTCTTGACCTTAACTGCTAATTTAGCCCCTAACCCCTTCTCACGTAGCCCCACAAGAGCTGAAAAGCAAGCAGAGTTGGCTTCTGGCCAGGCAACCAGGGAGCCCCAGTTTATTCTTTTTTTCCTCCTCTGGTCCACATCTGCTGCTACTACCTGAAAGACTATGTAATAGTCTGTAATAGTCTAAAAGCATGGTCTTGGGCGCCTGCCAGCTTGGGTTGGAATCCTGGCTTTATCACTGATCAGCTGTGTGACCATGGGCACGTTGTTTAGCCCTTCCATGCCTTAGTCTTTGCCTTTGGGAAAAATAATATTATCCAACCTACCTCCCGGGGTTGGTTGTGATGATTCAACAAATTAATATTTTATTTTTTTAATTCTAATTTTAATTTTGGGGGGAGGGAACAGGGCCTCACTCTGTTGCCTGGGCTATAGTACAATGGCGACTATAACCTCAAACTCCTGGGTTCAGGCAATCCTTTTGCCTTAGCCTCCCAAGGAACTGGGACTACAGGCATGTGACACGAGGCCCAGCTAATTTTTTTATTTTTTATTTTTTATTTTTCTCACTATAGCGATGGAGCCTTGCTATGTTACCCAGGCTGATCTCAAACTCCTGGCCTCAAGGAATAATCTCACCTCTACCACCCAAGTTGCTAGGATCACAGGCATGAGCCACCACACCCAGTGAGTTAATATTTCTGAAGTACTTAGAATAGTGCATAGCACATAGCAGGCACTTGATAAATGTAAACTTCTTTTTTTTTTTTTTTGAGACAGAGCCTCAAGCTGTCACCCTGGATAGAGTACTATGGCATCACAGCTCACAGCAACCTCCAATTCCTGGACTCAAGCGAGTCTCTTGCCTCCGCCTCCCAAGTAGCTGGGACTATAGGCACTTGCCACAATGCCAGGCCATTTTTTTTGGTTGCAGCCGTCATTGTTGTTTGGCAGGCCCAGGCTGGATTCGAACCCGCTAGCTCAGGTGTATATGGCTGGCGCTTTAGCCCGTTGAGCCACAGGCACTGAGCCAGATAAATGTAAACTTCTATTGCTGCTATCATTGTTCCTGCTGGCCCTGGGCATACCTCTGGTAGGCCCTGCCATAAGGTGCCAAAACCACAGGACCTCTATTATAAGGTAAGAGACAGTGCCCTCATTTTGTAATATATTAAAGGGGTAACAAAGGAGTAAAGCTTACGTTTAGTATTTTCTAAAATTACCACTGTGATGGTTAATTTTAGGTGCCAACTTGGCTGGTTTAAGAAATACCTAGAAGATTGGTAAAGCATTACTTCTGGGTCTGTAAGGGTGTTTCCAGATAAGATGGTATGTGAGTCAGTGGACTGAATGGGGAAGAGCCACCTTCTGAGTGGATTGGCACTGGCCTTTTTATAACCCAAAATAGAGAAAAGACTTCTTTGGTTTCTTTCCTGGAGCAGGATGACACTCTCCTTTTCCTGCCATGCTCTCTGGCTTCGGGACTCCAGGAGTTATACCAGCAGTGCCCTAGGGTCTCAGGCCTTGAGCCTCAGATTGAGAATCACACCTGAGCTTCCCAGGTTCTGAGGCTTTTAGACATAGATTGAGTTGTGCTACCAGCATCCCAAGGTCTCCAGCTTACAGATGGGATTTATTGCCAGATTTCTCAGCCTCTATAATTGTGTGGGCCAATTCCCCTAATCTCCTTTTCATATGTCTCTATCAGGTTCTAGAGAACCCTGGTTAACACAACCACTAAAATAGTTGTGCACATTTTTACTTGCAGCCCTGCCTTCTTTTTTTTGTTTTGTTTTGTTTTGTTTTTGTTTGGGGCCCATTTTTATTTTATTTTTTTTTAATACATGTATTTTATTATTCTTCATTACATTATTTCCCCCCATGCAGCCCTGCCTTCTTACACCATCTTCCAAAGGATAAGACACGCATCCACGGGCACCCAGGCTACAAGAGAAACGAGTGACCGGCACCACACGGTCCCCTCCCTTACCTCATCACACGTAAGGGCCCAGCCTGACTCCAGCTCCTGAGGAGGAGCTTTGCCCAGGAGACTCCTTCCTTCCTCACCTACATAGGTTTCTGGAGTCCCTTCTACCCACCTCTAAAGAGAAATTAATTCTGATACTTTAAAAAGAATGAAACACCAGCTGAATTGTTAAATTATTTATAGGTGGATTTAGACTTAATTCAAGATTAAAGAATGGTACTGATTCTTCTGTAAGTTACTATTGCTACTATCATTGCTGGGTTTTTAATTTATCTTTCATGATGAAGTACCTGTCAATAGTCTTAACATTAGGACAGGAAGAAAAAAATGAGAGTGTAAATATGCCATTGACATTAGCAACAAAAAATATCTAATACCTACAATTAAATCTAATAAAAAATGTGAGACTTTTACACAGAAAACCGTAAAATATTACTAAAAAAATTAAGATGACATTATAGAAAACCTATATTCAGTAGAGAAATATGCCATACTACATATTCTTAGTTATAAAAATTCATTATAAAGATGGCTATTTTCCCTAAATCCATCTATAGGTTTAATATAATTCCAATCAAAATCTCAGCAATTTTTTGTAGAAATTGACAAATGATTATTTCATTTGAAACCCAAAGGGCCAAAAATAGTCAATATAACATTAAAGAAGAAAAGCAAAGCTACAAGATGTACACTAAGTATACATATAGTAATGTGGCAAAATTTACAAAAGTATAGCAGTTTAGACTCTGACAGACTTGGCCTGACAAAGGAAAACTATTAAAATAAAATTGTGAAAGCAATTAAGTCAGGGTGTTATAGCACAAACTTTTGCCAAATAAAGCATAAAGATACATGAACAGACCAGCTGAAAAAAAACATTGAGCTAAAAGAAAAAAAATTGAGCTTAGAAGTAGACCCACAAATGTATACTCTTCTAATGTATGATAATGATACCCTTGTAGGACTGAGCGGAAAAGATGGGTTTTTTTAACCACATTGCAGGTCAACTGGATATTCACATGGAAAAACAATGAATTATGACCCCTACCTCACATCAGGCACAAAATTAAATTCCAGAAGGACTGGAGACATAAATGTGAAAGGCAAAACATTGAAACTTCCAAAAGGTAACAAAAGAGAGTATCTTCATGCATTTGAGGACAAGGAATGACTTCTAAAGTAAAATACAAACAGCACAAACCATAAAGGGAGCAAATGATGACTTAGATTTCATTAAGAACTTCTACTCATCAACATACCGTTAAAAGAAGCTGGGTGTTGGCTCAGCGCCTGTGGCTCAATGGGCTAAGGCGCTAGCCACATATACCTGAGCTGGTGGGTTCAAATCCAGCCCAGGCCCTCCAAACAACAATGACGGCTGCAACCGGACGTTGTGGCGGGCACCTGTAGTCCCACCTACTTGGGAGGTGGAGGCAAGAGATTCGCTTAAGCCCAGGAATTGGAGGTTTTCTGTGAGCTGTGATGCCACAGCACTCTATCCAGGGTGACAGTTTGAAGCTCTGTCTCAAAAAAAAAAAGAAGAAGAAGCTGGGTGTGGTGGTTCACACCTGTAATCCTTGCTCTTTGGAAGGCTAAGAAGGGTGGATTGCCTGAGGTCAGGAGTTCAAGACCAGCCTGGGCACAAGTGAGACCCTCCCATCACCCCACCACCCCGTCTCTAAAAATAGCTGGGTGTTGTGGCAGGCACCTGTATTCCCAGCTACTTGGGAAGCTAAAGCAAAAAGATCACTTGAGCCCAAGAGTTTGAGGTTGCTGTGAGATAGGACACCATGGAACTCTACCCCTGGTGACAAAGTGAGACTCTGTCTCAAAAAAATAAAAATAAAGGGTGGCACCTGTGGCTCAAAGGAATAGGTGCTGGCCCCATATGCCAGAGGTTCAAACCTTTTTCTGTGTTTCAGAAAAAGGGAGCCAATTAAATTACAGGCCTCATGTGGTTGATGAGAAGATGAAAATAGTGCAGTACATGTAAAGCACTTAGAATAGTGTTTGGTCCACGGTGGTTACGCTTTAGCTGTTACTAGTATTTATTACATTATTACAGAAGCCCTGCTGTGAACATGTGCCATCACTGGAAAGAAAAGATAAGCATGGAACAAGTGGGCATCAAGAAATAAAATGAGGCTCGGCGCCTGTGGCTCAGCGGGCTAAGGCGCCAGCCACGTACACCTGAGTTGGCGGGTTCGAATCCAGCCTGGGCCCACCAAACAACAATGATGATGGCTGCAACCAAAAAATGGCCGGGCGTTGTGGCGAGCGCCTGTGGTCCCAGCTACTTGGAAGGTGGAGGCAAGAGACTTGCTTGAGCCCAGGAATTGGAGGTTGCTGTGAGCTGTGATGCCACAGCACTCTACCCAGGGTGACAGCTTGAGGCTCTGTCTCATAAAATAAAAAAATAAAATAGGGTGGTGCCTGTGGCTCATCAAGTAGGGCGCCGGCCCCACATACCAAAGGTGGCGGGTTCAAACCCGGCCTCGGCCAAACTGTAAAACAGGAAAATAGCCAGGCATTGTGGCGGGCACCTATAGTCCCAGCTGCTCAGGAGGCTGAGGCAAGAAAATTGCCTAAGCCCAGGAGTTGGAGGTTGCTGTGAGCTATGTGACACCACGGCACTCTACCGAGGGCGATAAAGTGAGACTCTGTCTTTACAAAAAAAATAAAATAATAAAATAAATTTTATTCTACTCAAAATCTGTCATTATCTTCTGTTTTCTCTTACTTTAAGGCTACTTATACAAGGATTTTCATGTTCTTCATAGTCCCATGGTATCCACCCAATTTTCTTTTTCTTTTCTTTTTTTTTTAGACAGAGCCTCAAGCTGTCGCTCTAGGTAGAGTGCAATAACATTACAACTCACAGTGACCTCCAACTCCTGGGCTTAAGCAATTCTCTTGCCTCAGCCTCCCAAGTAGCTGGGACTATAGGCACCTGCCACAACGCCCAGCTATTTTTTGGTTGTAGTTGTCATTGTTGTTTGGCAACAATAATAGATTCAAATTCTCCAGCTCTGGTATATGTGGCTGGCACCTTAGCCACTGAGCTATAGGCTACAAGCCCCAACTTTTTCTTTTGAGACAGAGTCTCACTTTGTCACAGTCAGCGTAGGGTGCTGTGGCATCATAGCTCACAGCAACCTCAAACTCTTGGGCTCAAGCGATTCTCAGCCTCCCAAGTAGCTGGGACTATAAGTGCCCACCAGAACACCCGGCTATTTTTTGGTTGTAGTTGTCATTGTTGTTTGGCAACAATGGGATTCAAACCCTTGAGCTCTGGTGTATGTGGCTGGCACCTTAGCCGCTTGAGCTACAAGCACAGAGCCCCAACTTTTTCTTTTTTGAGACAGAGTCTCACTTTATCACACTCAGTGGAGTGCAATGATGTCATAGCTCACAGCAGCCTCAAACTTGTGGGCTCAAGTGATTCTCTTGCCTCAGCCTCCCAAGTAGTTGAAACTACAGGTGCCCGCCACAACGCCCAGCTGTTTTTAAAGACAGAGTCTGTCTGTTACTCAGGCTGATCTCGAACCTCTAAACTCAGAGCAAATCCACTTGCCTCAGCTTCCCAGAGTGCTAGGATTACAGGCATGAGCCACCTCGTCCAGCCCCAACCCACTTTTCTTTTCTTTTCTTTATTTATTTATTTTTGAGACAGAGCCTCAAGCTTTCACCCTGGATAGAGTGTCGTAGCATCACAGCTCACAGCACCCTCCAATACCTGGGCTCAAGCGAGTCTCTTGCCTCCACCTCCCAAGTAGCTGGGACTGCAGGCACCGGCCACAACGCCTGGCCATTTTTTGGTTGCAGCTGTCATTGTTGTTTGGCAGGCACGGGCTGGATTTGAACCCGCCAGCTCAGGTATACGTGCTGAGCCACAGGCGCCGAGCCTCTTTTATTTATTTATTTATTTATTTTTTTGAGACAGAGCCTCAAGCTGTCACCCTGGATGGAGTGCAGTGGCATCACAGCTCACAGCAACCTCCAATTCCTGGGCTCAAGCGAGTCTCTTGCCTCCGCCTCCCAAGTAGCTGAGACCACAGGCGCCCACCACAACGCCTGGCCGTTTTTTGGTTGCAGCTGTCATTGTTGTTTTGGCGGACCTGGGCTGGATTCGAGCCTGCCAGCTCAGGTGTACGTGGCTGGCGCCTTAGCCACTTGAGCCACAGGCGCCAAGCCTCCTCATCAGATCTTAACATCCATCTACTTAAACTTGCTCCTTTCAAACCTACCAGGGCACCATACACCTATATATACCCTGAGACTAAAGGCCTAAAGGAGGAGACAGGGAAAGACCGGGAGAGAAACGGAGAGAGCTTCTTTCTCCCCACTAGAATTCTCTCCCTCTACCAGGAGCCTTAGTGTTTTCCGTATTCTTTTCTGTGAACAAATTCTGTCTTAAAAAAAAAAAAAAAAAGAAAGAAAGTTAATCTGTCTCTTAAAAGTACCTGAAGCTATCAGAGAAATTTTCTTTATGATTATAAATAATTATTAATAATAACCAAACTTTTTAAATGAGTAAAAATGAAAATTATCTTCCATTAACTCATACAAGGCTGGGTTGTACTATCTTCCTCTAAGATTTTTTTAAACAAGGGCTTAAGTGACTACAGAGATAGAAACAGGAAAGTCTCCTTTGATTTCAGAAAATGCATTACATTTTTTGACCCTATTCAAAAATTAAATTTGCTGTGCTTTGCTTTCATCATCATTGACAAATGTTGTTCTTTTTATTGTTATTCCAGATTAATAAAAAGCTTTTATACCAGAAAGGAAATAATAGACAGAGCAAAGAGATAAGATACAGAATGGGAGAAAATGCCTGCAAAGTATACATCTGATTGGCTCGGCACCTGTGGCTCAATGGGCAAGGCGCCAGCCACGTACACCTGAGCTGGCGGGTTCGAATCCAGCCCCGGCCCTCCAAACAACAATGACGGCTGCAACCAAAAAATTGCCGGGTGTTGTGGCGGGAGCCTGTAGTCCTAGCTACTTGGGAGGTGGAGGCAGGAGACTCGCTTGAGCCCAGGAATTGGAGGTTGCTGTGAGCTGTGATGCCACAGCACTCTATCCAGGGTGACAGTTTGAGGCTCTGTCTCAAAAAAAA
>CAUYON010043535.1:0-23883 GCA_963573935.1 Arctocebus calabarensis | reverse complement strand
GACTCTGTCTCTACAAAAATCAGTAGCCTTCATATATGTCAATAACAGCCAAGATGAGAAACTATCAAGGAAACAATTCCCTTCACAGTTGCTTCAAAAAAATGAAATACCTAGGAATATACCTAACAAAAGAGGTGAAGGAACTCTACAAAGAAAATTATAAAACCCTAAGAAAAGAAATAGCAGAAGATATTAACAAATGCAAGAACATACCAAGCTCATTGTTAAAATGTCTATTCTTCCGAAAGCAATCTACAGATTCAATGTAATCCCCACTAAAATACCAACATCATACTTTCAAGGTTTGGAAAAAATAATTTTTTGTTTTGTACTATACTGCAAGACCATAGTGATCAAAACAGCATGGCATTGGCACAAAAACAGAGACATTGATTTGGGAACTGAATAGAAAACCATGAAATGAAACCAACATCTTAACAGCCACCTGATATTTGATAAATCAAACAAGAACATACACTGGGGAAAAGAATCCCTATTCAATAAATGGTGCTGGGAGAACTGGATAACAACATGGAAAAGACTGAAACTGGACATGCACCTTTCACCACTTACAAAAATTGATTCAAGATGAATGAAAGATCCATTCTGATACAATAAAATAAAAATCCTCAAAGAATATATGGGGAAAACACTTGAAGATATTGACCTGGGGAAAGATTTTATGAAGAAGATTTCCATGGCAATTGCAACAACAAAAATAAATAAATGGGCTTAATTAAACTAAAAGCTTCTGTACAGCTAAGGAGACAACAACCAATGCAAACAGACAACCTTCAGAATGGGAAAAGATAATTGCATATTATGAAGCAGACAAAAGCTTGATAACTAGGATCTACAGAGAACTCAGTCAACAAAAAGACCCAACAATCCCACAAACCATTGAGTAAAAAGCATGAATTTGAGCCTTCTCTGAAGAAGACAAACCAGTGGCTAACAAACATGAAAAAAATGCTCATCTGGCTCAGTGCCTGTGGCTCAAACGGCTAGGGCACCAGCTACATACACCTGAGTTGGCAGGTTCGAATCCGGCCTGACCCCGCCAAACAACAATGTTGGCTGCAACCGAAAAATAGCCAGGCATTGTGGCAGGCGCCTGTAGTCCCAGCTACTTGGGAGGTGGAGGCAGGAGAATCGCTTGAGCCCAGGAGCTGGAGGTTGCTATGAGCTATGATGCCACAGCACTCTATTCAGCGTGACAGCTTCAGGCTCTGTCTCAAAGAAAAAATGCTCATCATCTCTAATCATCAGAGAAAGGCAAATCAAAACCATCCTTAGATAGCACGTAACTCCAGTCAGAATGGCCCACATCACAAAGTCTAAAAGCTGCAGACGCTGGCGCAGATGGTGGGACTGCAAACTAATACAACATTTTTGGAAGGAAGTATGGAAAATCCTCAAAGAACTCAAATTAGGCCTCCCGTTTGATGCTGCAATCCCATTACTAGGCATCTACCCAGAAGAGCAAAAAAATTTTATTATAAGGACATTTGCACTAGACTATTTATTGCAGCTCGATTTATAATCACCAAAATATGGGAACAGCCTAAATAGCCATCAATCGAGGAATGGATTACCAAGTTGTGGTATATGTATACCCTGGAATACTATTCAGCCATTCAAAGAGATGGAGACTGCATCTTTTGTATTAGTCTGTATGTACTCAATTCTAATATAAAGGCAGTGGATGAGCTAATACAAGGGTGGGGTAGGGGAATAAGGGAGGGGCAGAGGGAGGGGGATGGGGTTCACACTGTGTGGCAGACCTCTTGGGGGCGGGACACAATTATAAAAGGAACTTTACCTGACAGACACAATCAGTGTAACCTAATTCTTTATACCTTCAATGAATCCCAAACAGTAAAAAATAGAAAGGAAAAGAAAAAGAAAAGAAAAGGGAGCAAGACTGAGTGACAACATGCACAGTCCGGCTCGCTCGTGCTGCCCCCACTGGATTGTGCTACAGCAAGAAGGCCCTCGCCAGATGCCAGCCCTTTCCTCTTGAACTTCATAGCCTTCAGAACTATAAGAAATAAGATTCTTTTCCTTATAAGTTGCCCAATCTGTGGTATTGTGTTATAGCAATGCAAAACAGACTAAGTCAATATCAAAAGTTCTATTACGTGAGAAAACATCTAAAGTTAATCTTTCTACTGGCTTCCATTGTCAAGGCAGTGGTGAGAAAGGTACCCAAAAGTAAAACTGAAAATGCTGAGTTCTCAAAAAAATCTGATTACACAGCTTAGTGAGAATGTCTGTTTTTCTAAAAAGGCAACATAAAACTGGTATCTCCCAAGGTGTGGGTGAGGTAAAGACTGCTCTCAACTGGCATCGAAAGTAGATATTTTAGGAGTTGGGGGTCAGTGAGAGGGTTCTTGGGGCAAATGTGATCAGAGTAAGTTTCATAGAGGAAGGAGGATGTGGGGCAGGAGTGAGAGCTGGGTGCTGTAGACTAGAAATGAAGATCAGGGCTTCTCGGTTCAAAGGGAGCAAGGTGTGTTCTATGCAGGAGCAGATCTGCCCAGCTGAAGTGGGAGGGGTGTCAGGTGCCTGTTAGAGAGAAGTCATTGGAATTTAGGTAAGCCCAGTCTGTAACTGGTATGGACTGTCAGGCTGGGATTTTATCCCATAATTTGTGGTTACACTGAATTTTTTTGTTTGTTTGTTTGATTAGGGAAAGCAGTAGTATTTTTGGAAAATGTTTCTGGCTATTAGAACCCCTTTGGAAAATGTTGGCATTATTTCATATAGTTGAATGTTTTCACACTCTATAACCTAATATTCCACATGTAGAAATGCACAGATACACTTGTGCACCAAGAACGTTCATAGCTACGTCACCATAATAGTAAAGCATTGGCAACAATCAGAGTTGGTTGGCCGGAGAAAGGACAGATGTGGTTTGGGTGGTGCACAGTGGACTGTTATGTAGCAACAAAATAAACTGATTTATAGCATCAACATGGACAAATCTTGGAATTATAGTGGTGACTGGAATAAGCAGTGTGCGAAAGGTACCAAATAGTGAAGTCCCAAGACACACACACACACACACACACACACAGTACAGTACTACCTTATAGCCCTCCAAAGTCAGCAACGCTGACAATACAATGTTCAGCACAGATACACTTGTCATAAAACTATACTCTTTTTTAAAAATGGAGTTAAAAATGTCAAGTTGAAGATAGTGATTAGCTCTGGGGATTAGGAAAGGGATTGGAATAAGTGAGGTATCCTATTGTTGGGTTGGGTGGTTTGTTGGTTATATTCCTTCATAGAATTATTCTTCATAACTAACATATGTTACATGTAAACTTTTTATAATTCAAAAAATATTTAAAAAAAAATTTTTTTTTTTTTAATTTCAACTAGCAGCAGTAGCAAGGCTGATATGGAAGAAAAGAGTAGAGGCTGGGAAACCAGTTAGGAGTAGCTCTGCCAGACACTTAGTCATGAGTTAATAAAGGACTAGACCATCTAACCAGGGTTTTATAAACTATATTTTTAGCAATAGAATATTTTCCCCCTTTACAAACAAAACTTTCTCTCTTTAAAAGAGCAAAGGTGCTCTGCTGGAAATTTTTTTTTCTTTTCTTTTCTTTTTTTGTTTTGCAGTTTTTGGTTGGGGCTAGGTTTGAACACGCCACCTCTGGCATATGGAGCTAGCTCCCTACTCCTCTGAGCCACGGGGGCCACCCTCATTTTTTTTTTTTTTGAGACAGCATCTCACTCTGTCACCCTGGGTAGAGTGCCATTGCATCATAGCTCACAGCAACCTCAAACTCCTGGGCTTAAGTGATCCTCTTGCCTCAGCCTCCCGAGTAGCTGAGACTACAGGCACACTCCACCATGCCCAGCTAGTTTTTCTATTGTTAGTAGAAAATAACAATTGTTATTGTTACTCAGGCTGGTCTCCCAACTCTGAGCTCAAGCGATCCCCGCCTAGACCTCCCAGGGTGCTAGGATTACGGACATGAGCGACTACACCAGACTCTGATGGAAATTTCAGATTGCTGTTTGCCCCTTTCAGAGAACACTGTTTGTATCCTTCAGTGGAATGAGGTGGAGCTCTCAATTTCATTCTGAAGTGACTGTGTTGAGGATATGTGCACAGAAGGACTCTCAAGGCCCCTTAGACCAATACCCACGTATTGGTGAAATTCTTTCTAGGGTTAACACCCATCACAGTGCTCTGTGAGCAGAGTTCTTTTATACATGATTGCGTCAGTTTATTTTGCAGTCACCAGACATTTGCTGTATGCCAAGGCCTCTGGAAACAAAGACCAAAGAAACGATTTCTTCTCCGACCCTGTCTAATGGGAAACAGAATCTGGCTGTAGAGAAAAATGTAACATAATTGGTAATAAGTGCCATAATATACTCACAAAGTAGGTGCCATGAGGGGCCAGGTGAGTGAAGTGATACACTCCACTTTGGGTCAGGAAGCTAAGGGAGAGGCAGTGGCATTTGAACTGGGCCTTGGAGGCTAATCTCATGCCAGATCATGAAAGAAAAGCAGTTTGCCAACCTGTCTTGGACAGTAACATTCTGGATGCAGTGTGTTCAGGCCAATAATAACCAAGAGAACAACAAAATTTAGAGTCCTAACGGTTGCCTTTGATCTCAGGGCAAACACATAGCACTATAGTCAAAACACACCCTTGGAACTAAAAGTCTTGCTGCAGACTCCAGTTTTATCACTCATTGGCAGTATTGCCTTGGGCAAGTCATTGCCCTCCCTGCCCCCCAGCTCTGTCTGTAAAATTGAGGCTGTACACTACCTCACAGTTTGGAGAATAAAAAATAAAATGTAGGGTGCAGTGCCTGTGGCTCAGTGAGTAGGGTGCCAGCCCCATATACCGAGGGGGCAAGTTTGAACCCATCCCCAGCCAAACTGCAACAAAAAATAGCTGGGCGTTGTGGCGGGTGCCTAGCCCCAGCTACTCTGGAGGCAGAGGCAAGAGAATGAACTAAGCCCAAGAGCTGGAGGTTGCTGTGAGCTGTGATGCCACAGCACTCTACCAAGGGCAACAAAATTGAACTCTGTCTCTAAAAATTAAAATAAAATAAAATTAAAATAAATAAATAAATAAGTAAAACGTAGGAGTTCTCTACAGCACTGTCCCTGGAATGTTGTTATTGCTAATTTCTAACTCCAGTTATTTCTAGGGAATAATTAGAAAACTGCTCTAAATGCAGAGTAGCTGTTTACTCTTGCCGGGAAAACTCCCAGGTCCTAGATTGGTAAAGAGCCCCGCCTGGACACGCGTGCCTGTCTTCCCTCCTCCCAGCTCCAGCCTGCTCCAGTGCCACCCAAGCACCTTACAACCACGGGCAGCATGTTGCTGCTAGGGGATTCCTCTGGGCTGCCAGGCTGGCATGTGGTAGAGCCTGTGTGCTAAGGGACAGCAGCAGGCCCACGAGCAGCGAGGTTTGTGCGGCTAGCTCTGGAAGGGAGCCTCTGGGTCTGGCTTCAGTGTCCGTGTGGGTGGATATCACAACTTCCACTGGCAGTAGAATAGCGCAGCCTCTTACCTCACTGAACTCACTCTCTTTTTTTCTCTCTCTAATATTGTCCTCTCACTCTGGCCTGCTTACCACCATGCTTAGCCCTCAAACAGTTCTCTTAGGAACATTAGAAGCCTCTCACAAGCCAAGCTTTCATCTGTGCCATTAGATACCTGTAGGCATTGAGTAAATTCCTCTTGTCTCAGGGTCCCAAAGCAAATTGGGATTCCTGGACCTGTCAGAAAGTGACATTCTTTACTCACTATAGATCAGGAAATGTTATTTTGATTAGGTATCTTATTAGTTTTTCCAATAGCCTTTTTATTGGCCTCATAAAGTCAACCTTAATTTCTTAACACAGTCCAAACTGAAAATATCTTTTCAGTCAAAGCTCCAGTAAATAACCAGTATCGTTTATCATGTCCTATATAGAAGAAAACAGATTCTTACTGAACTTATGAAAGTAACCATATATATATATATATATATATATTTTTTTTTTTTGTAGAGACAGAGTCTCACTTTATTGCCCTTGGTAGAGTGCCATGGTGTCACACAGCTCACAGCAACCTCCAACTTCTGGTCTTAGGTGATTGTCTTGCCTCAGCCTCCTGAGTAGTTGGGACTTCAGGCGCCCGCCACAACGCCTGGCTATTTTTCTGTTTTTTGCAGTTCAGCCGAGGCTAGGTTTGAACCTGCCACCTTCGGTATATGGGGCCGGCGCTCTACTCAATGAGCCACAGGCACCGCCCAATATATATATGTATACAGGGTCTCACTTTTTTGCCTTCAGTAGACTGTTGTGGTGTCATAGCTCACAGCAACCTCAAACTCTGGCAACTCAAGGGATTCTCTTGCCTCAGCCTCCCAAGTAGCTGGGACTATAGGAACCCACCTCAGGTCCCAGCTATTTTTAGAGATTAAGGTCTCACTCTGGCTTGGGCTGGTCTCAAACCTGTGAGCTCAGGCAATCCACTTGCCTCAGCCTTCCAGAGTGCTAGGATTACAGGCATGAGCCACTGTGCCCACCCACAAGTAACTATATCGTCGAAAATTAAGAATACTTACAGGCTTGGCACCTGTGCCAAGCGCCAACTACATACACCTGAGCTGGCGGGTTTGAATCCAGCCCAGGCCCGCCAAACAACAATGATGGCTGCAACCAAAAAATGGCTGGGCATTGTGGTGGGTACCTGTGGTCCCAGCTATTTGGGAGGGAGAGGCAGGAGACTCACTTGAGCCCAGGAATTGGAGGTTGCTGTGAGCTGTGATCCATGGCACTCTATCCAGGGAGACAGCTTGAGGCTCTGTCTCAAAAAAAAAAAGAATACTTACAAATAGTTTTCAAATTCTAGGGAAATCAAGGAGAGAGAAAAACAAATGTTTCAAATTTTGCTTATAAGTGAATACATTACCGAAAGCTATATAAATAGCTCAAAACACGGAAAAGAGATATTTGACTTCTAGAAAACAGAACCTAGTAATGTTTTAAACAAAAAGCCATAAAAAAAAATCAGCTCAGTTCCATGTAACTGATTTCTCTTCTATTTGAAGTTAGGAGTACTCATGGACATGTTAACTTTCTAATTAAATTCCTGAAAGTTTGTTTTCAGTCTGATGGTATTTAATCTCGAAAGTTATCAGAAACTTGTATTTGAGAAAACTTGTCAGCCTTTCCACTACTTTCCTTAAAGGACAAACTTTGGACTTAGTTAAAAAACATTTTCTGAGTTGAATCAAAAATTATTACTGATAACATACACTAAGACAGACCAATGTTCTACAATACTGAAACATATATATGTATATATGCAAACATAATCCACAGAAAATTAACCACCATTTCATACTTGACAATATTTCCTATATAGTTTTCACACAACAAATAAACCTAACATGTCTTTCTCAGACTTGCAGTAGTCTTAATATCTCAAAAAGACTGAATTAGAGTTTTGGTTTTGGAAGTTTTGTTAAATATCAAAGGTTTAAAACATACGTTCAAATAGGGCAATAAGCCAAAAGATTCTAAAGGCAATGAATAGCCAATTGGATCACATGTAAATTCCTTCACATTTCCTTTTATGAGTTCTATTCAACCTGCACATAACAATTTACAAACATCGTAAACCTTCTATTTTGCCCTGCCTTTCACTTTCTTAAATAAACAGTCAATCTGTTTCAGGACAAAATTTACCACACAAGTTCCTTTCTTACATAATATTATTTTCCTTTCTGTTTAATCTTTCTTATTCCCAAAAACCACTTTTTCACAAAACAGGATCACAGTTTACTAGAAAGTTAATTATTCACTTGACAAAACTGATAATTAGAAGATTTAAAGGCAAAAATCTTATTCTTTGACAAAGACTCAGTTTTTCAAACAAACTTAACAGCCAAAGTATTACATTTTACAAATAACTCAGACATTTGATGAAACATAACATTACTTTAAGGTTTTAAGTTACTGAAAAGTGTTCTGAAACCATGACATAGATAGCATTCCTGATATCTTTTTCTGGTCCTTCTAAATCTTACATGGCCATGGGGCATCAGAGATGGCTGCAAAGGGCAGGATCTAACTGTGTCCTTAATTTGTTTAATAGGTACAGCATTCAAGACAGAAAGGAGGTAGACTAAAGGGTTCAGTTTCTCCCACAATAGCCAAGGGGCAAAGTTCGAGCAGGGAAGGGGGACGTGTGGGCAGACAAAATCAAGAACATAAGCTCATAGCCAAATCCAGAAAAATTCAGAAATATTGCAGAAGTACCATTTCTATAATCTTAAAACATCTGAACTTCAATAACAGTTCTAAAACTAGTGCTTTGTTTTGTTTTGAGACAGAGTCTCACTCTTTCACCCTGGGTAAAGTACCATGGCGTCATAGCTCACAGCAACCTCAAACTCTCAAGCTCAAGTGATTCTCTTGCCTCAGCCTTCTACTAAGCTGGGCCTACAGGTGCCTACCACAATGCCCTGCTCTTTTCTTTTTTAGAGATGGAATCTCACTGTTGTTCAGGCTGGTTTCAAACTCATGAGCTCAAACAGTTCCCCTGCCTCAGCCTCCCAGAGTACTAGGATTACAGGCATGAGCCACCGTGCCCAGCCTTCTAAAACTTGTTTTATTAATCAAAGCATAACAAAGTCGGTGGCACCTGTAGCTCAGTGGGTAGGGTGCCAGCCACATACACAGAGGCTGGTGGTTTGAATCTAGGGCCAGCTAAAACAACAATGACAACCGCAACAACAACAAAAGCTGAGCATTATGGCAGGTGCCTGTAGTCCCAGCTACTTAGGAGGCTGAGGCAAGAGAATCACTTAAGTCCAAGATGAGAGCATAGCACTCCACCCAGGTTCCCAGCTTGAGAGTATGTCTCAAAAAAAGAAAAAAAAAAAAAATACATGGTGGGCTCAGCGCCCATAGCACAGTGGTTATGGCATCAGCCACATACAACAAGGCTGGCAGGTTGGAAACCAGCCCAAGCCAGGTGAACAATGACACTGCAATAAAAAATAGCTGGGTGCTGTGGTGGGCACCTGTAGTCCCAGCTACTTGGGAGTCTGAGGGAAGAGACTAGCTTAAGCCCAAGAGTTTGAGGTTGCTGTGAGCTGTGACACCACAGCACTCTATCCAGGGTGACATAGTGAGACTCTGTCTCAAAAAAAAAAATACAGAATGTACCAGTGTCACTTGAACAAAAAGGCATTTGATTTCTTTTCTGTTTTCCTAGTAAAATACTTGATGTAAGTGTTTACGTTTTTTTGTTTGTTTGTTTTTTGTTTTTTGAGACAGAGCCTCAAGCTGTCAACCTGGACAGAGTGCTGTGGCATCACAGCTCACAGCAACCTCCAATTCCTGGGCTCAAGTGAGTCCTGCCTCTGCCTCCCAGGTAGCTGGAACTACAAGCGCCCGCCACAACACCCGGCCATTTTTTGGTTGCAGCCGTCATTGTTGTTTGGCAGGCCCGGGCTGGATTCGAACCCGCCAGCTGAGGTGTATGTGGTTGGCGTCTTAGCCTGTTGAGCCACAGGCACCGAGCCAGTGTTTATGTTTTTTAAAAGCCAATTAAATAGAGCTCTTTTGCATATATTGGTAGTGAAATATCACAGGCACGTGACATACACACACACAGAAACAGACAGACATACAGATAGAAGTAGAATTCATATTTGCCAGCTTTATTTCATTTATTTATTTATTTAGAAGACAGAGTCTCACTCTGTCACCCTCAGTAAAGTGCTGTGGCATCATAGCTCACAGCAACCTCAACATCGCTGGGCTCAAGCAATTCATGAGGCCGTTGGCCTCAGCCTCCCGAGTAGCTGGGACTACAGGCCCCCACCACAATGCCTGGTTATATTTTAGAGACAGAGGTCTCGTTCTGGCTGAGGCTGGTCTCAAACCATTGAGCTCAGACAATCCACCCATCTCAGCCTCCCAAGTGCGGGGATTACAGGCATTAGCCACCACACCCAGACTGTTTGCTAGCTTTAAGACATACGTTTTTATTTAGACTATAAATCTTTTTATTATCTAATTTACTTAGCTGTTTACCTCAGTTTTAGATATTTTTCAATTAACTATTTTTTTACCCTATAAATTAGATATATAAATATAGTTTTAAACTCATAAATCCTACCCAGAAAAAGAATGTAAGTATTTTAACCAGACTTGTTATTTTAAACAATGTAACATCATTATAATAATTCAATGATCCATTCAAAGGCCACTTTTCTCTTAAGTCAAGGTGATAGTGGCCAGGCATGGTAGATTGCTTGAGCTCACAAGTTTGAAACCAGCCTCAACAAAAGTGAGACAGGCTACTAAAAGAGAAAAACTGAGGCAAAAGGATTGCTTGAACCCAAGAGTTGGAGGTTGCTATGAGCTGTGATGCCACAGGACTCTACCCAGGGCAATAGCTTGAGACTCTGTCTCAAAAAAATAAAAAAGATGATAGATGCATCAGCCTAGCCATGTTACAGTGAAATTTCGCATTTGAGTTATAGGTGAGTACCCAGATTAGGACCGATCAGGCAAATACACCCCAATGGGCTGTCATTTGGGATTGAGGCCTGAGCTCCTGTATTGCATATCAGGTACAGAAACACTCGGTTTTCCTTGAGAACAAAATCAGAACTAATGCAAACCGAAGTTCTCAGCGCACAACCAGAATAAACCTCTGTAGCGATTAGTAACAGCAAGTCCATGAGTGCAGAGCCCCAACACTCCCAGGAGAAATCTCCGGGCAGCGCTGCTAGGAGTGTTAGAGCACTGCACCCCCAGGCCGCCTGTCCAGACGACTGCGAGGCTTCCCAGGCAGCACTTACATTGCACTGATGCCACCAGTACTTGATTTTTAGGTGCACGCTATAGGTGATGAGAAAGAAGTAAATTTTTAATACTTTGAGGTTTCAGTTTCTAGTATATATTCTAATGTACACGGGTGTCAAAAAATGTATATACACATTTTAAGAAAGGAAAATACTATGTTAAAATTGTAATGCTCAAGTCACGTGTGATTTCTGCAATTATAAGAGAAACAAGATACAACATATAAGATAACAAAAGTTTTCAGTATATAGTGAGTATTACAATTTTAATACAGTTTTTTCCTTTCTTAAAATGTGTAGGGGCTCGGTGCCTGTGGCTCAACGGACTAAGGCGCCAGCCACGTATGCCCGAGCTGGCCGGTTCGAATCCAGCCCAGGCCTGTCAAACAACAATGACGGCTGCAACCAAAAAATGACTGGGCGTTGTGGTGGGCGCCTGTAGTCCCAGTTACTTGGGAGGCGGAGGCAGGAGACTTGCTTGAGCCCAGGAATTGGAGGATTCTGTGAGCTGTGATGCAACAGCACTCTATCCAGGGTGACAGCTTGAGGCTCTGTCTCAAAAAAAAAAAAAATTTTTTTTTTTCAGGCTGCTTAGAGATAGACATGTTCCTTGAAGGAAATATAATTTTTTTTTTTTTTCCCGCAGTTTTTGGCCAGGGTTGGGTTTGAACCCACCACCTCCAGCATATGGGACTGGTGCCCTACTCACTGAGCCACAGGTGCCGCCTAAGCAAATATAATTTTTATTTTGTGAGCCAGTGTACTCCAGCTTGGCAAAATCCAATACTTTGAAAACCCCAAATACTTTGTTTGTTGCTTCCCTGAGAATCTTCTCTTACACATTTTCTGCCAGAGTTCTTCATGTGAATTCCTTTAAAGTGGAGAACTACAGATTGGGAGGTGTAGTGAAATATGGTGAGCATTTAAAAACATTCTAGAAGAAATTAATAAACTACCTTTGAAAAATTATCTTGACCTCTTCATACCATTAGCACATTACATATGTAAATATGTATTTGTTAATTTAATTGGTAAGATGACTTGAAATAATACCAGCTTTTTCTAGGTATAAATACTGCATTTCTAAAATCAAAATTGCAACACATTCTGACTATTTTTTCTCTTTAGTGATTTTTATTACCAAAATGTGCCTCAGACAAACATAATAAGAATTGTTCAAAAGTCCTTGGTAGTTGGTAGTCATTATAGGCGTTTAAGACTAGAGAATCCACTTTAGGATAAAATTATAAATGTAGTTTGAATCATACTCAATGCATTTGGGGGTAAATAATCTCTGAAATACAGTTTCTAGGGAAGCATGAACATTTATTGGGAACCATTACCCCTTAAGCATGTAAAATGAAAATGTCCCGGCTTTGGTTAACCTGGTATTAAAGGAGTTTTGCTCTAATTGTTAACTAATTGAGATAAATTGGGTTTCTAATGAGAGTTCAGAAATCCAAAGGGCACTGATTTATTTGACAAGTTTGCATAAAACAAAGGAAAAGGAATTAGGTTTTTTGGCTAATGGCAAAAGATACATTTAACCATCTTGAAAGTATTCCTGAGATGTCTGATGTTAGTCTATATAGTTTTTGTTTTGTTTTTTTAAGCTCAGATCATTGAGCAGGAAGTTACTCTCTAGTTTTCAATATTTTCTTGTGTCTACTATAGGCGAGTTCTCAATCTGGGGATAAGGATTAAAGAACCCTCTAAGTTGTGTATCTGTACCAAAAGTTCTATTGGATAGAAAAAACATTTTTTTTCTAAAAGAGTGCCATGGCATCATAGCTAACAGCAATCTCAGACTCCTGGGTTCAAGCGATTCTCTTGCCTCAGCCTCCCAAATAGCTGGGACTACACCCTCCCCCACAAAGCCCAGCTTTTTTTTTTTTTTTAAAGAGGCCAGGTCTTGCTCTAGCTCAGGCAATCCACCCACCTCGCCCAAGAGTGCTGGGATTACAGGTGTGAACCACTGCTCCTGGCCAGGTAGAAAAAATTTTGAGCTGGTTTTTGTTTTGTTTTTTCTTCCACAATGACCCAACAGAACTGTTTCAAGAGTGATCTTTTGCAAAGTTAAAATATTGGTTTTGGCTCGGCGCCTGTGGCTCAACGGGCTAAGGCACCAGCCATGTACACCTGAGCTGGCGGGTTCGAATCCAGCCCGGACCCGCCAAACAACAATGATGGTGGCAACCAAAAAATGGCAGGGCGTTGTGGTGGGCGCCTGTAATCCCAGCTACTTGGGAGGCAGAGGCAGGAGACTCGCTTGAGCCCAGGAATGGGAGGTTGCTGTGAGCTGTGATGTCACAGCACTCTATCCAGGGTGACAGCTTGAGGCTCTGTCTCAAAAAAGAAAAAAAAAAGTTAGGTTAATGGGGCAGCGCCTGTGGCTCAGTGGGTAGGGTGCCAGCCCCATATACCAAGGGTGGTGTGTTCTAACCCAGCCCAGGCCAGACTGCAACAAAAAAATAGCTTGGTGTTGTGGTGGGCACCTGTAGTCCCAGCTACTTGGGAGGTTAAACCCGAGAATTGTGATGCCACAGCACTCTATAAAGGGCGACAAAGTGAGACAATGTCCACTATCCCACATCCTCAAACCATGTAGTGTCTATATTATAGACTTGCAATCAGATTGAATTTTAGTTCTGTCATTCTCCTTTTGTTCTGAGCGAATCTTCAGTTATCACTGTAACCAATTTTCCTCCACAAAAAAAACACTTGGTTCTTACAGTGTTCTTGACAGTGTGCATGGTATTAGCATATCCTGTTGGGCAAACCATAAACTCCTCCTTGTAACCAGACATGAATAACTATTGGTCTTGTGTACTGACTATCAACACATGTTCATCTCTATCGAGGCCCAATTTTAGCATAACTTAGCATTATCCAGTACAAGGAATTAGATCCTTATCTAGGTGAACCATTGCCATGTATGAGCACTCTTAACTTAGTAACTCTATTCTCAGTCTGTTCCTTACACGGTAGCTGAAAATCCCGTGCTCTAAAGGTAAATACAGCCTGAAAATAGACCTCATTCCTGTGTGCTTTCCTTTTAGCTTCTTAGGCGCTGGAGTTCCTTGAAAGCCTCATAGTTAGTCTGCCATAAAATCTCCACCCCACCCTCACCCCACCATGATTCCCACACCCTCTTGTCTCAGATCAGTTTCTTTGTATGGTTATTTGTCTTCAAGCCAAAGAGGCGTCCCTATTGGAACAGTGTTAACCTGGAGAGATGTTGATAATGTTAAGCAATAGACTTCAGCTGGACCCAATTCTTTTTTTTGAGACAGAATTTCAAGTGGTCACCCTGGGTAGAATGCTGTGGTGTCATAGCTCACAGCAATCTCCAACTCTTGGGCTCAAGTGATCCTTTTGCCTCAGTTTTTCTTTTCTTTTCTTTTTGAGACAGAGTCTCACTTCATTGCCCTCAGTAGAGTGCGGTGGCATCACAGCTCACAGCAACCTCCAACTCTTGGGCTTAAACTATTCTCTTGCCTCAGCCTCACAAGTAGCTGGGACAACAGGCACCTGCCACAATGCCTGGCTATTTTTGTTGTTGTTGTTGCAGTTGTCCTTGTTGTAGTCGTCATTGTTGTTTAGCTGTCTTGGGCTGGACTCATTGTCAGGTGTCCGTGCCTGGCACCGTAGGCATAGTGCTACAGGCGCTGAGCCTTTTTTTTTTTTTTTAACAGAGTCTCACTCTGTCACCCTGGGTACAGTACCCTGGTGTATTTGTAGAGCACATCAACCTCAGACTCCAGGGTTCAAGCAATTCTCTTGCCTCAGACTCCTGAGTACTCCAGGTGCCCATCATAATGCCTGGCTAGTTTTTCATTTTTAGAAGATACAGGGTCTCTCTCTTGCTCAGACTGGTCTCCAACTCCTGAGGTCAAGCAATCCACCCACCTCAGCCTCCCAGAGTGCTAGGATTACAGGTGTGAGCCACCATGCCTACCTTGACTCAATTCTATTCAACATTCATCCATAACATTAATAAAGAAATCTGCTTAGCTAAAGCAATTAGCCTATGTAAGGCAGACACATCTTGACAGGCTGAAACATGTAAGGCATCTTAAAACATAAAATTAGCTCGGGTGGCGCCTGTGGCTCAGCGAGTAGGATGCTGGCCCCATATACCGAGGGTGGCAGGTTCAAAACTGGCCCTGGCCAAACTGCAAAAACAAAAAAATAGCCAGGTGTTATGGCGGGCACCTCTAGTCCCAGCTACTCGGGAGGCTGAGGCAAGAGAATCGCCTAAGCCCAGGAGTTGGAGGTTGCTGTGAGCTGTGTGTATGGCCCTCTACCGAGGGCGATAAAGTGAGACTCTGTCTCTACAAAAAATAAATAAATAAATAAAATTAGCTCACTTTTCAGGATAATAATAGAGTTCCATGTTGAGAAAAATGGAGTCTAGATGTCTTCTAAGATCCTTGGGCTTCTGGAATTATATGTCTATTTCCAAAGAACTTTGGTCTGCCCTTAAATAGCTAGGTCTAATTTCTTGAAGCTCATTTACTCTTAAATTACCTAATATACCTGAAACTTAATAGATATGCTAATGTTTTTCTTTTTTTAATCTTCTTTTGATTTTGTGTTTCTTTCTTTCTCCAGCCTGACTGAAAAAGAGGAAAAGTGGCCATTTGGAAGGAGAATGTTTATTTTATCCAGGAAGGAGTCTTCTTTTAAGACATAAACAAAATTAAGAACTACATAATATATTTCATCAAATCTAAAACCCCAATAATTGTAAGATATTATCTTACATGCCACTAAAAAAAGTTGCCAAATATTGGGAGGCTGGGGCAAGAGAATCACTTAAACCCAAGAGTTGGAGGATGCTGTGAGCTGTGACGCCACAGCACTCTACTGAGGGTTATAAAGTGAGACTCTGTTCTCAAAAAAAAAAAAGTTGCCAAATAAAATTTAGTATCATATTGATTATAAGATATTAAAATCTCAGGTATGTTCAAATGGGGAAAAGTCATTATAGAATTGGTGAGTTACATCTTTTTGTAGGTAGAAATGATAAAGGGCCTCAGCACCATATTGGCCTTAAAAAGATTATTACCTCAAATATTTTATAATCACAAAAGGGCACATCATAATTTTGTGAGATAATCGTTTAAAAACCAAAGGTTTTGTTGCTTATGGGCAACTAAATGTTAGGCCTAATTTGTAGGATTACTTGCCATTTAAGACGAGTATCTGCTTAATTAAACATCTGAGCGTCAAGGTTTTTTGTTTTTTTTTTTGCAGTTTTTGGCCGGGGCTGGGTTTGAACCCACCCCCTCCAGCTTATGGGGCCGGCGCCCTACTCCTTTGAGCCACAAGTATCGTCCTGCTTTAAGGTTTTTTTTTTTTTTTTTTTGAGACAGAGCCTCAAGCTGTCACCCTGGATAGAGTGCTGTGGCATCACAGCTCACAGAATCCTCCAATTCCTGGGCTCAAGCGAGTCTCCTGCCTCCGCCTCCCAAGTAGCTGGGACTACAGGCGCCCGCCACAACACCTGGCCATTTTTTTTTTTTGTTTTGGTTGCAGCCATCATTGTTGTTTGGCAGACCCTGGCCGGATTCGAACCCGCCAGCTCAGGTGTATGTGGCTAGCGCCTTAGCCCATTGAGCCACAGGTGCCGAGCCTTTAAGGTCTTTTTAAAAATTGGTTTTGGTATAGTTAGGGAGTTGGCCTTAGAGGAAGAAGAACTAAAATCCAAAAGGTCATGAATAACTTTTTTTCACTAGTGTGTCTGGGTTATAAAAAATGGTTATAGAAATGATTTTATTGGCATATATTACAATGTTTCAATGATTTGAAAGATTTTTGCTAAATTGGTATTAGTGGAAGAGACTGGAGTCTAGAATTAAACTTTCAAGTTTCTGGCTTGAGCAACTCAAGGTGGTGATATTTACTGAGTTAAGAACAGGATGAGGAGGAGAGCTTGCTTGTATTAGTTAAGTGTCAGCACTTACCACCATGACTCTGCTGCTATCTTAGACAAACTAGATGTGATTTTCTATTCTCTGTTTTTCAACATGGAGATACTGACACTGCATGTTGTTTCTCTATTAGTGAACAAACGATCATAAAAATTAGAATCAGACAAGATCTTAAAAATCACTTAGGGCTTGGTGCCTGTAGCACAGTGATTATGGTACCAGCTACACACGGTGGTCTGAACCCTTCTGGCCAGCTAACCAACAATGACAACTGCAACAAAAAATAAGCAGAGTGTTGTGGCAGGCGCCTTTAGTCCCAGCTACTTGGGAGGCTGAGGCAAAAGAATTGCTTAAGCCCAAGAGTTTGAGGTTGCTGTGAACTGTGACAGCACAGCACTCTACTGAGGGTGAGATGGTGAGACTCTGTCTCAAAAAAGAAAAAAATCATTTAGGTTAGCTGGGTGGGGTGAATTGTGCCTGTCATCCTAGCTCTCTGCGAGGACAAGTCAGGAGGATTACTTGAGTTTAGGAATTTGAGACCAGCCTGAGACCAGACCCTGTCTCTTCTAAAAATAGAAAAATCAGCCCAGCATGATTTCATACACTTGTAGTCCAGAAACTTAAGAGGCTGAAGTAGGAGGATTGCTTGAGCCCAGGAGTTTGAGGTTGCAGTGAACTAGACTAAGGCCATGGAACTCTAGCCTGGGCAACAAAGTGAGACTCTGTCTCAAAAAAAAAAAAAAAAATTCTTAATATTAGCTTACAAATAACAATGTTGTACAGTCTGTAATCATTAATTGTGAAATCAACTTTAGTGTGTAGTGACCAGCAATTTTAAAAAGTGAAATAATACAAAACATGTAGTATATTTCATAAAATGTTTCCATATAAATGTGTGTATATCTGTTATATATTTAGATAGCATATAAATTCATACATTTATTGTATATGTATATATAACATTTATATATGTGGATATACGCATTTGTGTGTTGTGGGTCATAATGTGAAATGTTTTACTGTGGAACAAGTAAAAAAATTGGTGGAAAAAATTTGAGCTATACTTTAACATTTACATACATTACAGTGATTTCTGATTTTTTTTTTTTTTTAGATATTCACTTTGACACCCTTGGTAGAGTGCTGTGGAGTCATAGCTCACAGCAACCTCAAACTCTTGGGCTCAAGCGATTCTCTTGCCTCAGTCTCCCGAATAGCTGGGACTACAAGCTCCCACCACACCCCCCGGTTATTTTTAGAGATGGGGTCTGGCTCTTTTCTTGAACCTGTGAGCTCAGTCAATTCACCCACCTCAGCCTCCCAAGAGTGCTAGGATTATAGGAGTGAACCACTGCGCCCAACCTTGTGATTTCTGATCTTTGATGTTGAAAGCCAAACCTTATTTTTACAGAGATTATCCATCTGCCAAAGCCTTGGAAACTTTAAAGTACTCTGTCTCTGCTGGCGTGAGGTCACTCATGCCTGTAATCCCAGCACTTGGAAGGCGGAGGCAGGTGGATTGCCTGAGTTTACAAGTTCAAGACCAGCGTGAAGGTGACCAAGGGAGACTGTCTACAAAATAAATAAAGTGTCTCTAAAATATGTTTGTTTTCCGCTCTTAGCATAATATCTAGTAAACAGAAGGAGGCAAATACATGTTGATTGATCCAAGAACAAGAAATAGTAGGAAGATACAAAGTGTCAATTTAAAATATAAACTACAGATTGCACACGAAATTTATGGTCACCCTGTATAAACTAGCGGTTTTTCTTGTGATCAAACTTCTTTTGCGAAGCTGTTGAACGTTTCAGACTCCTCTTTCCAGAAGTGACAAGAACTCAATTTTGAGCAGATTTCCGAGAAGTCGCATCTATTGGCCCCTAATTTAAGAACCCTGTAAAGGGAGGCTCTTTAACTTCTGACAGTGGGTGTGTGAGATCGGGAGCGGAAGATTGTGGATTAGATTACCTTTTTTTCTTTTGAGACAGTCTCACTTTGTCACCCTCTGTAGAGTACTGTAGCATCACAGCTCACAGCAACCTTCAACTCTTGGGCTTCAGCGATTCTCTTGCCTCAGCTTCCCAAATGGATTAGTTATTTTTTAAATTCTACTAATGCTGGGATTCTGTAACTTCAGCTTCCGCTTCTGTGCAAGAATAGTGGGGACATCTTTAACATCTTCTTTGCATACGTTATGTTATTTGAATGCCGTGATAATCCTGTGATGATGAAACTGACGCTCTGAGGGGCTTAGTGATTCATCTAAAAGGACACAGCTGGTAGGCTCTGCAAAAGAGCCTAGAATCAACTTTCTAAATTTTCAGAAATGAAATTGGGCAGGACCAGCACGCAGGAGGAAGGGGCGGGGCCGCGCACGCGCACCGCAGCATCGGTGCGGACGTCTGTAGGTTTCCGTTCGCAGCTCGCCCTGCTCAGTCCAGTACGGTGGCCGGCGGGAGTCAGACGCTGGGGATGAATGAAGGCGCTGGGTGCAGGTTGGAAGGGTCGCTTCCGCTTTTCCCCTCCCTCCAGTCCGGTTCTGCCTTTGTGCGGGGTGCCCATCTTGCCCCCCTCGTATCGACAACCCGGTTGGTCCCGGCGTCTGACTTCTTGGTGCCCGAGTCAACTCAGGGCACAGCTCGGGTTTGGGGATCCGGATCATCGCCTAGGCCCAACTTCGGGCCGCGCTCTCCATTTCTGCTGCGTCCCGCCTCTGGGACGCGGAGTCCGGTTGGGGTCCCGTAAGGGGGTAGATCTTAAGGTATGACGCGTTCGCCTCTTGGACCCGGCGCGTCCCTGCTGGCAGCCCGCCGGACTTTCTCGGCCGGAGGGACCTGTTGGTGGTTGTTACGCCCAGGGCGAGACGTCTGAGCTCCCTGGTCTTGGCGCTTCTGTTCTACCAGCCCGCCCCTCTGTTGAAAGACCAGCTCCTCCTGCTTGAAAACAGAGTATCTGCCCACAGCTCTTACACACGGTTCTGCTAGTCAGTCTGTGTAAGAGGGGATGGTTTTGGCTACCTACTGCCTTTTTGTTTGTTTGCTTTTTGTAACTTTGATTACTTCTCAAGGTGGAGAAGTGCCCAAGTGGGACTTTCCTTTCTGTCTCCCATAGACTTCTGCTTTTTACCCACTAATACAGAGGACATTGGATAGTGTTGTGGTCCGCAGAGCGTGGTAGCTGACTTTGCTTCTGCCCAGTGAGGTTATTTACCAGTATTTCCACCGACTCATGGAGAGTGGGGAAAAGAAGCCCGATGCTTCTTTACGTATGTTGGGTAGGCATGGGAGCCCAAATGTTGGAGGTTGCTGTGAGCTATGACATCATCGCACTATAAGGATGGTGACAGAGTGAGACTCTGTCTCAAAAAAAAAAAAAAAAGAGGGATGGTCATATATGTGGAAGGTATACCACTATCTACCTATGTATCTATCTATCTTTCTTTCTCCCTCTCTCTCTTTCTCTTTTCTTTCCTTTTTTATTTTTTTGAGACAAGAGTTTCACTGTGTTGCCCTCCATAGGGTGCAGTGGCATCTCAGCTCACAGCAGCCTCAAACTCTTGGGCTTACATGATTCTGTTGCCTCAGCCTCCCAAGTAACTGGGACTACAGGTGCCTGCCACACGCCTGGCTATTTTTTTTGTTGTTATTGTTGTTGTCCTTGTCATTTAGTAGGCCCGGGTCAGATTCGAACCCACCAACTGTGGTGCATATGGCTAGCGCTCTAACCACTGAGCAACGGGCACCCAGCCTATACCCTAACTTTCTTTCTTTCTTTCCTTCTTCTTTTTTTTTAGAGTCTCACTTTATTGTCCTTGGTAGATTGCTGTGGCATAACAGCTCACAGCAACTTCCAGCTCCTGGGCTTAGGTGATTCTCTGGCCTCAGCCTCCCGAGTAGCTGGGACTATAGGCACCCGCCACAAGGCTGGGCTATTTTTTGTTGCAGTTTGGCTGGGTCTGGGTTTGAACCTGCCACCCTCAGTATATAGGGCTGGCGCTCTACTCACTTAGCCACAGGTGCCGCTCTCTCTTTTTTTTTTTTTTAACAGGCAGAGTCTTACTTTATCGCCCATGGTAGAGTGCTGTGGTGTCACAGCTCACAGCAACCTCCAACTCCTGGGCTTAGGCGACTCTCTTGCCTCAGTTTCCTGAGTAGCTGGAACTACAGGTGCCTGCCACAACACCTGGCTATTTTTTGTTGCAGTTTTGGCCAGGGCTGGGTTCAAACATGCCACCCGTGGTATATGGGGCCAGTGCCCTACCCACTGAGCCACAGGTGCCACCTGTATACCCTAACTTTCATTTGTGTTTTTACCATTAGGATCAATAGCAATGATGACTGAGTGTACAAGCCTTCAGTTTGTCAGCCCTTTTGCTTTCGAGGCAATGCAGAAGGTGGATGTTGTTCGTCTGGCGTCTTTAAGTGATCCAGAATTGAGACTTCTCCTACCATGCTTGGTGCGGATGGCACTTTGTGCTCCTGCTGACCAGAGCCAAAGCTGGGCTCAGGATAAAAAACTGATCCTTCGTCTTCTCTCCGGAGTGGAAGCTGTCAACTCCATTGTTGCATTGTTGTCTGTGGACTTTCATGCTTTAGAACAGGATGCCAACAAAGAACAGCAGCTTAGGTAATGTCGTGTTATGTACTATGTGGATTAGAATTTACTTGGATTTGTCAATGAATAGGGAATCAGATGTTTTTCCAAACTTTCAGAACTCCCCCAGAAAAGATATTACTTAAATCTTCTCTATTTATGGTTAAAGTTCTAGACTTTTTTGAATTCTGTATTATAACATGTCTAGAGAAGTTTGGCCACGTACTGTTAAATTTGGGCTAAGCTACTTAGACCAGTTACTCTCAGTGGAAGGTGGGCAGAGTAACTTCCCCTAGATTAGAGGGATTTATTGGAATCAGTTGGGAAGCTTTTTAATCTCACATTGATTCCCAGAGATTCTGGACAGATGTTAATGTGCTTCACTGCCCATTAGAAATCTAATAGTAAGCCAGTGTTATTTATTTTTTATTTTTTGCAGTTTCTGGCCAGGGCTGGGTTTGACCCCGCCACCTCTGGCATATGGGGCCAGTGCCCTACTCCTTTGAGCCACAGGCACCACCCAGCCAGTGTTATTAATGGAAGTGGGTGTTGGCTCTCAGATGTGTTAGCATACATAGGGTACAAATAGCTGAAATAGATAGGAAAACTAAATAGTATTTCAGAAATGATAGAGAACATTTAGAATGTATACATTTCTTTTGTAGATTATTTCAATAAAAGATAATTTTAATGCAGTTATTTCCATACCAGTTTCCTTATAATTGCTGTTTTTACATGTTTTACTTCATTAGGCATAAACTTGGAGGAGGCAGTGGAGAGAGCATCCTAGTATCACAGCTTCAGCATGGACTGACATTAGAGTTTGAACATAGTGATTCACCTCGTCGATTGCGTCTTGTGCTTAGTGAACTGTTGGCAATTATGAACAAGGTGCATTTCTTTTAACCACAGCTTCAGTATGCATGGTTTGATGTCTGCATATAGAAAAGTAGGCAGAGGCAAGAAGTCAGGCAGGTTGCATTCTCTTCTATTATATATATATATTGTTTTTAGAGACAGAGTCTCACTTTATTGCCCTCAGTAGAGTGCCGTGGTGTCACAGCTCATGGCAACCTCCAACTACCTGGGCTTAGCCAATTCTCCTGCTTCAGCCTCCCGAGTAGCTGGGACTACAGGCGCCTGCCACAATGCCTGGCTATTTTTTGTTGCAGTTTGGCAGGGGCTGGGTTTGAACCTACCACCCTCCGTATATGTGACTGCTGCCTTACCCACTGAGCCACAGGTGCCACCCATATATTTGTAATTTGATAAATGTTTTCTTTTCAAAGGCTGAAAGGATATTTAAAAAAGGCTGTCTAAAAGGAATTCTTTCTCTTCTAGACCAGCCTGAGCTAGAGCAAGACCTCATCTGGAAAAATAGCTGGGCATTGTGGTGGGTGCCTGTAGTCCCAGCTACTTGGGAGGCTGAAGCAAGAGAATCGCTTAAGGCTTGGCGCCTGTGGCTCAAAAGGCTAAGGCGCTAGCCACGTACACCTGAGCTGGCGGGTTCGAATCCAGCCCCCGGGCCCGCCAAACAACAATGACGGCTGCAACCAAAAAATGGCCGGGCATTGTGGCGGGTGCCTGTAGTTCCAGCTACTTGGGAGGCGGAGGCAGGAGACTTGCTTGAGCCCAGGAGTTGGAGGTTGCTGTGAGCTGTGATGCCACAGCACTCTATCCAGGTGACAGCTTGAGGCTCTGTCTCAAAAAAAAAAAAGGGAATTGCTTAAGCCCGACAGTTTGAGGTTGCTGTGAGCTGTGACTCTGTGATATAGTGAGACTTGTGTCTCAAAAAAAAAAAAAAGAAAATGATGACTTATATGAGATTAGGCCCAAAGTTTCAGAGGCAAAAGTAATTGACTGGTAGAAGTTTAGGGTCAGTAAATTTACAGTAAATCAAGTTTAGGGTTTTTCTTTTTTGTTTGTTTATTTGTTTTGAACAGGATTTTGCTCTGTTGCTCTAGGCTGGAGTACAGTGTTACAATTATAGCTTACTGTAACCTTGAACTTCTGGGCTCTAGGGATCTTCCCAACTCAGACACACTCCATCATGCCCAGCTAATTATATTAGAGATATGGGATATTCTTTTGTTGTCCAGGCTGGTCTCAAATTCCTAGCCTCAGAGAATCCTCTTGCCTTGGCCTCTCAAAGTATAGAGGTTATAGGCTTGAGCTACTATGCCCTATCTAATTATTAATTATGGACAAAAAAGACTAAATTCCAGGCTCGGCGCCTGTGGCTCAACGGGCTAAGGCTCCAGCCACGTACACTTGAGCTGGCGGGTTTGAATTCAGCCCCAGGACCTGCCAAACAACAATGACGGCTGCAACCAAAAAATGGCCAGGCGTTGTGGCGGGCACCTGTAGTCCCAGCTACTTAGGAGGCGGAGGCAAGAGACTCGCTTGAGCCCAGGAATTGGAGGTTGCTGTGAGCTGTGATGCCATGGCACTCTATCCAGGGTGACAGCTTGAGGCTCTGTCTCAAAAAAAAAAAAA
>CAUYON010043530.1:0-14442 GCA_963573935.1 Arctocebus calabarensis | reverse complement strand
AGTCTCTTGCCTCCGCCTCCCAAGTAGCTGGGACTACAGGCGCCCACCACAATGCCCGGCCATTTTTTGGTTGCAGCCACCATTGCTGTTTGGCGGGCCCAGGCTGGATTCAAACCCACCATCTCAGGTGTAGGTGGCTAGCGCCTTAGCCCGTTGAGCCACAGGCGCTGAGCCCCAATATGTATTTATTAACAACTTTTACCATTAGGACAATTTCCCTCACCATACTACAAAGTTCTGAGCATTAAGAAAAGAGAAAACATTGGCTTGGCGCTCTATCCAGGTGACAGCTTGAGGCTCTGTCTCAAAAAAAAAAAAAGAAAGAAAGAAAAGAGAAAACAACTGTGACTACCTGTATTAGAGAACTAAAACCAATAGGATACATATAAATATAAAAGAGATTTATTTCAGGGAATAGGTTCATGCAATTATGGAGGCTGGTGAGTCACAGAACTTAGAGTTGCCAAGTTTACAGAACCAGGAGAACCAACAGTGAAGCTCTAGTTGCATCGGTGACGGGAGGCTCACCAATCAGGAAGAGCCAATGGTTCAGTTCAAGTCCAAAGGCAGGAAAAAACTAATGTCCCACAGCTTGAAGGCAGTCAGATGGACCGGAGGAGTTCCCTTTTACTCAGTCTTCCTGTTACCTTTAGGACTTCAATTGATTGGGTAGGGCCCACCCAGCTGAGGGAAGGCAACCTGCTTTGCTCAGTGCATTAATCTAAATGTTAATATCATCCAAAATACCCTCACAGAAACACCCAGAAGAATGTTTGACCAAATATATGGGAACCCTGTGGCCCAGTCAAGCTGACATGTAAAATTATCCATCACACTACCGTAGAGTAGGTTGCCCCTCTTTTTCTCCTTCCTGCCTAAATATGGCCTCTTTTTCATCTGGAGTTTTTCCAAGTGTGGATCCCTGGCCACCTGCGTTGAACTTTTCGGGGAGCTTGTTCACCATGAAGATTGCAAAGTCCTATCCAGGCCTACTACATGAGAATGCCTGGGAGAGAGACCCAGGAATCTGCCCATTTGATCATCTTATAGTGCCCTCCCTCCAACCTGTCAGATACCAAAAGGAGAAGGTGAAGAGAAATTCTACAAGGGAAGATATTTTCCGAGTCTGGAGGGGAGGGCTGTGTATGTGCTCCAAAGGCATCAGGAAAAGAGCTTTGATGCTGAGAACCACACATATGCTGAGAAAAGAAGAAGGGTTATTAACAAAGCCAGAGGGAGAAGAGCAGGACTTTTGTGTGGTAGCTTTAGGGCTGCTGACCACTGGTGGACCCAACCCCTGCCCACCTGCCTGCCTCCCACTCTCTCTAAACTCGCCTTTGCCCCTTGCACCTCACTATCTATGCTGGATCATGCTGAATTTACATCATTTTATATTTTGTAATTATTAGTCACAGGAAACATAATCTAGCCTTCTTCACATAAACTCAGATAAATTAATGATGATGGAGTCACATCAGATTATCGATTTAGTCAAATTCAACATTCTGTCCTTGAGTGTCTTTCTTCCATTCTTCCTGGAGGGGCTCTCAGTTCTAGTACTCTGTGTGTGTGTTTCCCCTTAGCCTTTGATCACGGGCACCGCACCCTTCTCTCCCCCCAGGGCTTCTTCCTAAATGACCCAGGTCCTGTTGTGGCCTCCAATAACCTCTGCACCCTCCTTTTCCCACACTTGTGTCCTGAAGCCTTTCTCAACCCTGCTGGGTCTTGCCTCTAGGAGGCAGCAGGCAAGGGGAGGTCTTGGCTACTCTTTCTGCCCCACCCCCCTGAATGCCTCACTCAGCCATTCTGCTTCCACCTTTCACACATAGGCTCCTCTGGGAAGTGACCTGTCTCCTCTGTTCTTGGGCTCCCCAATTTTTCATGAGGTTTCTATTATCTCCTGCCCCGGAGCTTGACTAGGGAAGGGCAGAACCCCTATCTCTCTCCCTCTCTGTTTGCCCTTCTCTCCTAAGCCGGTTGAACTTTGTTTGGGGAAGGAGTTGGAGGAAAGTCAGCGGGAAGGGAACACTCAGGCTTTCTTCCTGTCTGCTGCCCGCAGGGCAGAGTTAATACTGTAGCGCTAACTCCAGAGGGTACCTTCAGCACCAAGCACAGTGCCTGGCACATAGTAAGCATCCAGTAAGTATTTGGTGAAAGAAGGAACAAATAAACTAATGAATGACTATCTCAGTATAAGTTTGCCATTTAGCGTGATCCTCTTGCCCAGAATAACCCTGGAGAAATTGTCTAGGAACTTAATTTGGTGAGAGTTTACAATCCCTGCCCCAAAGTGGCTATCCCCTGCTCTTCACATCCTCCGACAGCCAGACATGAATGGACACGGAAGAAATTAAAAGTGTGAAGTACTGAGCTGGCAGCATGTTCCAATTGCTATGGAATTTTATGTGAAGGCAAAAAATAACCAACAGCTATTGTGTTGAGGCTTGTGTGTGTGTGTGTTGAGGCTTTTAAAGGGCTTTTTGTTGAAGCCTGTGTTCCAGCCTTAAGAATTCCAAAGATAACTGATGAGGAGCTAATTCCCACTTTTACCCAAGTCACTGCCGTGCCCAGGGGAAAGCACAGGTGGCAACTTCTCATGGTGACCCTGGGCCTTCACAGGACAGAGGAGCCCTCCAGCTGCAGAGAGGCTTGGGGACTTTCTGTTTTTGACAAATGAACATTTTCAATGACTCTGACGCAAGCTTTGTCTTTTTCTCTTAAGGTGGGGTGGATGAGTTAGAGAGAAGGAGAAAAGAAGGGATTATGTTTTGGAAAAGAGATGACCATTTGGAAGTTAAAAACAATGAAAGCTAAAAATTGAGGAAAGTGATGTATTTAAAAAAGATCGTGTTTGATAAAATCTACAGTAATAAAATAGTGCTCAAGTTATACATAATTGGTGTTCAGTAAATGCTTGGGGATGAATACATTAATAAATGAAGAATATTAACATCTATAGGCTTTACTGGCATTAAATATACTTTTGAAAGCTGGTTTGGGAACAAAAATACAATAGAACCTCTGTAAGTGACTGTAACAAACTGTCCAATATACAGAGATGGTCAACATAAGGAACTACTGTACTGATTGGTACATGTGGTGCATAGTCTATAACAATTAGGTCGACTTAAAGAGTTGGTCAATTTAGGGAGGTGGTCGGTTATGGAGATTCTACTGTATTCCTTTTTTTAAATTATTGTTTCTATGGGAAAATGTGTTTTGCATTCTAAACAATAGACCTGTGAGTGAACTTTTGCAGAAGTTGAGGTTGCTGCTGTGGGAGTGGGTTGCATGACACAAGCCACAGTCCCCACTCTGGACCTCTTGTGACTAGCCCATGTGTTTAGAGGCCCACAGGCTGGGCTCAAGGGAGGCTGCCATTGGCCAAAGGACAAAGTATTGCTAATAGGGAAATAGTCTAAAAGCTGAACTCACAACAGGAGGGCAGAAAATGGTAAATAAAATTCAGCCTTTCCATTTTAAAGTCTGTTACAACTTCATTTAAAATGAAGCATTAACCATCCATTCTCTCCTTTATACATGTGTATATATCTCCTTTCTTTCCCAACTCCCCCGTAAATAACACTGAAGAGATAAATATAAATATAAATACATATATATATATATATATATATATATATATACACACAAGGACAGATAGGACAGGAAGACAGATAACAGCAGACAAGAGATGCCAGCAGAATTGTGGAAGATGGGAAGTATAGGGTAGGGCACTCAGAATTAATTTAGCAAAGCAGTAGTCCAAACAAGATGGCTGCAGGGGGATCCGGGGGCACAATCACTCTGCACACCCCTGTGAGACACCATATGGGACACTAGTTACGTGGGAGTTGAGAGTGTGGCAGGGTGCTGAGCCCATGCAGATGAGTCATGAATCTGAATTAAGAGGGGTAACCCTCTCTGTAGGCTCCTCTACCCCTGTAGCCAGGTGACTGTCCCTCTCAACTGGAGAAGTTTCATTTAAGGAGAAATTGAAACACAAGAGGTTTAGGAATAGAAGATTCCAAGCAAAGTGTGGACTTGGATGAAAACAAGGGGATTAAGTGAAACTACACTTTCTGAACTTTCCATGCTGCTCACAGACAGCCCTAACCAGGCAAGTTTCCACCAGCCCTCACCAGAGAGATGGTAGAAACACTCGGCTCAAAAGCAAAAACAGGACTGCTGGCATTGGGTCTACCAATAAGGAATCACATCTCATCTCCTGGGTATCACCAAAGAGCCTCAGAGGCTGTGTTTAGAGCCTCCCTCCTATCACATTGGGACACAGTGATCACCTGGCAGTGTGAAGAGAGACAATTACTCTCTTTATAAATTTAGTTGTAGCTACTGAATATGGGGAAAGGGGAGAGGGAGGGGAGGGGAGGGGGGAGGACGGGTGCAGGGAGGGTAATTGATGGGACCACACCTACGGTCCATCTTGCAAGGATACAAGTGAAATTTACTAAATATAGAATGTAAACGTCTTAACACAATAACTAAGAAAATGCCATGAAGGCTGTGTTAAACAGTTTGATGAAAATATTTCAAATTGTATATAAAACCAGCACATTGTACCCCGTGATTGCATTAATGTACACAGCTATGATTTAATTTAAAAAATAGTAAATTTAGTTTTAATTTGTATTGAAGTAACACATACATAAAGTTTAATAAGTCAAACATTACCATGAAGCTCCTGATGGAAAAAACAGGTCTCCCACTCCATGCACCCCCATCCCAATCCACACTCCCTGAAGGTCATTGCTTTCAATTCTGTTGGCTGTTTCTTCTCCATATTTATAAATAATGTACGTATACTTCTCATTTCCTGATTTCTCTATTTGGACATTATCTGCTGACTTCTAATTTTATACTTTTGGATTTTGCTCTCTTTCTCTGCCATCCATATAATTTCACCTTTAAATGCTCAAAATGATGCCACATTTTAGTTGCCTTCATATTTGGGCAATAGCTTTCTTTTCAAAAATATAAGTCATCTATGTATATGAATTTTTCTAAGAAAGAACAGATATTTTTTAAAAGAAAATTTTTGCCCCCAAATTTGAAACCAACTAAAACGCAGTATTTATTATTATTATTTTAGCATTTGAAGCCATATGATAAGAGAGAATCCATTTGACAGCTTTTTTTTGTTGTTTTTTTGTAGAGAAGAGTCTCACTTTATCACCCTCGGTAGAGTGCCATGGCGTCACACAGCTCACAGCAACCTCCGACTCTTGGGCTTAGGCGATTCTTTTGCCTCAGCCTCCGAGTAGCTGGGACTACAGGTGCCCACCACAACGCCCGGCTATTTTTCTGTTTTGCAGTTCTGCTGAGGCTGGATTTGAACCCACCACCTTCAGTATATGGGGCCAGCCCCTTACTCGATGAGCCACAGGCGCCGCCCAGCATTTTTTTGGCTGGGGCCAGATTTGAACCTGCCACCTCCGGTATACGGGGCCAGCGCCCTACTCTTTTGAGCCACAGGCACCTCCCCATTGACAGCTTTTGCTAGACACATTCTCCTCTAAGCGGCACACCAGTGATGACTCTGGCTGGGCCAAGCAGGAGGATCCTGGCATACCTGGGGACTTCACAGCAATATGCAAACATACACGGTCATAATAACGTACATCCTGTCTATTAGCATTCCCACAGCCTACCCACAAAGCGAGGAAGACTTGACTACAGTAACAAAGCTGACTGGAAATATTTTCATTCTTGGCGAGAAATTAAAGGTATAGAAAGCAGATAATGGGATCAGGGGAGAGATGGGAAGAAGCGAATTAGGCTAATATCCTCAGATAACATAGTGGGAGTCAAAAGGTGCTTCATAGATGGATGAAGAAATAGAGCAGTGATTTTCAACCAGTGTGCCGTGAGAGGATCTTAGATGTGCCTCAGGAAAAAAAAATTTTTTTTTTGAACCCAGTCTTGCTCAGTCGCCCTGGGTAGAGTGCTGTGGCATCATCGTAGCTCATGGCAACCTCCAATGCCTGGGTTCCAGAGATCCTCTTACCTCAGCTTCCCAAGTAGCTGGGACTACAGGCATGTGCCACAGTGCCAGAGATGGGGTCTCTATTAAAAATAGAAAAACTCTCTTGCTTAGGCTGGTCTCGAACTCCTGACCTGAAGCAATCGCCCACCTCAGCATCCCAGAGTGTTAGAGTTACAGGCATGAGCTACATATCCACCCCCCTCAAAAATGTTTTAAGATCATTAATTAAATTATTTTCAGAAGTTCAAAGCACAGAAAGTGTATTTTTTTACACTTTTATTTTTGATCAACATAATTTAAGTGTGTCACAGAAGTTTATAGGTTTGAGTGTGCTGTGAGATTAAAAAAGGTTTACAAACACTAAAATAGAGTATTAATTATAGCATGTAAATGTGCAGAGGGACCTAATAGAAGAGTTAAATTATAAATCAAAAAGTTCGGAGGAGGGAAGTAGGAAGCTAAATCCTCCTATTTTACAAAAGTGAGACCATAAAGAATGTCTTAAACTGACCAAGAAATTGCTTTGAAAAACTCACATAAAGGGCGACACCTGTGGCTCATTAAGTAGGGCGCTGGCCCCATATACCAAAGGTGGCGGGTTCAAACCCAGCCTCCATAGAACTGCAAAACGGAAAAATAGCTGGGCATTGTGGCGTGCCTGTAGTCCCAGCTACTCGGGAGGCTGAGGCAAGAGAATCGCCTAAGCCCAAGAGTTGGAGGTTGCTGTGAGCTGTGTGACGCCACGGCACTGTACCGAGGGTGATAAAGTGAAACTCTGTCTCTACAAATAATTAAATAAAATTAAAATTAAAATAAAAACTCACATAAACATATGATTTAGAGTTAGAAAGTCTACCATCCAAGTACTTTTTAATTTTTAAAATTTTTATTTATTTATTTTGAGACAGAGTCTCCTTATTTTGCCCTCAGCAGAGTGCCATGGCATCACAGCTCACAGCAACCTCAAACTCCTGGATTCAAGTGATTCTCTTGCCTCAGCCTCCCAAGTAGCTGGGACTATAGGCATCTGCCATAAAACCCAGCTGTTTTTAGAGACAGGATCTCACTCTTGCTCAAGATGGTCTCAAACTCCTGAGCTCAAGCAATCCACCTATCTCAGCTTCCCAAAGTGCTAGGATTATAGGCTGAGCCACTGCCTGACCTTTATCCAAATAATTTTTTTTTTTTTGAGACAGAATATCACTGTGTTGCTCTCAGTAGAGTGCTGTGGCATCACACAGCTCACAGCAACCTCAAACTCTTGGGCTTATGCAATTCTCTTGCCTCAGCCTCCCAAGTACTGGGACTACAGGCATCCACTACAACACCCGGCTATGTTTTGGTTGCACTTGTCATTGTTGTTTTAGCTGGCCTGGGCTGGTTTTGAACCCATCAGCCTCAGTGTATATGCCTGGAGCCATAGGCACTGAGCTACAGGCACTGAACCTATCCAAATAATTTTTAAAAGAGGCAGTTAAAGGTAGCGGTCTCTGGCAGGTGGCATGAATGTGGGGTGGGGTTGATGCAACTTGAAATAAAATAAATAACACCTACTCAGTCAATTTGCATTTAACTAAGGGACACAGGGAAGCCAACACCAGCAAGCACTCTGCAGGTGTAGCCCCCTGCAACATTCCTCACTGGCTTTTATTGAAATCTCAGGCATGAGAAAATACAGTGCAGCAGAAAACTTCAAAGAGAAAGTAAAGGTTAAAAAACAAATAGTTTTTCTTTAACTCCATGATTGAACTTCTAACACATCTTGTTTACTGCACTTCTGTCTTGGTTTAATCTTATCACTGCTCATATATGACTTAGGGCTGGGATAGTATGCTGTGTCTAGTGAGTATTATTTTGTTTTCAGTACTCATGGTCAGCAGTGATTCTTGGCTTTCCCCCAGATCACTCTGTGCCTAGCACCTAGCACTTTTAATCCTATGCCCTATCCTACAGGGTAGGTGCTGTTAGTTTTCTTTTCTTTCTTTTTTTTGAGACAGAGTCTCACTCTGTTGCCCTGGGTAGAATGTCATGGTATTATAGCTCACAGCAATGTCAAATTCTTGGGCTCAAGCAATCCTCTTGCCTCAGCCTTCCAAGTAGCTGGAACTACAGGTGCCTACCACAACACCTGTCTGTTTTTCTATTTTTAGTATAGTGGGTCTTGCTCTTGCTCAGGCTTGTCTCAAATTCCTTCATTATCAATATAAACACTTCTTTACTATTTGATTTATTTTATCTTGTGCATGTTACTTAACTGTTTTAAATGTAACAGAAGGAACTGTATTTGAAGAGTACACATTTAAAAACTGATTTCAGTGTGAACAGTAGAGCCCTAAGTGCAGACATTCATTTTGCAATGGCAATCTGTATTATTATTCCTTCTGAAATTGCACATTTCCTGGGCACATCTTTAAATGGTAATATAAGCTTAATGGATATCGTGTTGAAAGTCTTATAAAGTTAACATTGGATATGGGCAACATTAGAGGAACGGGATAATGTATTTCTATTGCTCTTACTATAAAGTAAGTGTGCTACCCACTTAGATAATGAGGAGAGACTGCACAAAAGTGAAAAATATCTCTTTATGATGAACCTAGTTACTTCTTTATCTTTGGCAAAGAATGTGACCTTTAGCTCTCAGTTTGTCAGAAGAATGAAATTCATAGCAAGACATACAAGATCATCCACAATCTGACCCTAACTAACTTTCCCAGTCTGACCTTCCCTTATGTGTCCCTGTACAAGGGACACATGGCTACTCGCCCTTGACAGAGGGAGATACCCTCCTTGTGCTTCTGTGCCTTTGCATCCTCTGATTCCTCTAATTGTAAAGCTTCTCTGACCTTTTTAAGGGGACATCTTCAAGACCCATGTCCCTTAGAGAAGCTTCCTGCTCTGCAGTCTCCCTGGGCTCCTTTGACAGACTGGACTCCTCTCCTGAGCTCCCAGCAGCCTATACCATCCTGTTGCTCAATGAAGGTTCCTTAACTATATTCAAAAATTGGTACCAGGCTCCTATTGTAAGAGAAATAATCTAAAGTGGTATTTTGCTTATGGTTTTGAAAAAATATAATCCAGAAACTTATCAAACTGGGTGAGAAGAACATTGGGTGTTCCAGCAAGAGCAGAGATCAGGATGCAGTTTTGGAAAAACAGAGACTCTTTAGACACCAATGGCCTATGGATTAGTCATGGGGAATTCTTCCATAGCCCTGCCCCTGGCCCCTTGCATGTGCTGCCCCGGTTGGCTGGGGATGGCCATGTTTGCAGACAGATTTGCACTGTACGCATTTATTCTTGATATCAGGTATTTTGTAGTCGTTTTAAAACTTTAAAAAAAAAAATTTAGTGAGAGTTTCATTGACCAGGCTAAAGTGCAGTGGTGTCATCATAGCTCGCAGGAACTTCAAAGTCCTGGGGCTCTGATGTTCCTCCTGCCCCAGCCTCCCAAGTATCTGGGACTACAGGCACCCGTCACAACGCCCAGCTAATTTTTTCTATTTTTGGTAGAGATGAGGTCTCCCTCTTTGTTCAGGCTTGTCTTCAATTCCTGACCTCAAGCAATCCTCCCACCTCACCCTCCCAGGGCTATGATTAAAGGTGTGAACTACCAAGTCTACATTTAAAAACTTTGAAATTATGGAAATGTTCAAACATACACATATAAATCTGCATATACCAACAATCCATCTTTAACAATTATTGATATTTTGCCAATCTGGCTGGGCACAAAAGCTCCTGCCCGTAATCCAGTGCTCAGAGAGGTGGAGGCAGGAGGACAGCTTGAGGCCAGATGTTCAAGATCAGCCTAAACAAGCACAGCCAGATCCCAGTTTCTACAAAAAATTATAAAATTAGCCAACTGTGCAGGCCCCCAGCTGTAGTCCCAGATACGCCGGAGGCTGAGACAAGAGTGTCTCTTTGACACCAAGAGTTTGAGATTGCCGTGAGCTAAGATCATGCCCTTGCACTCCAGTCTTGGCACTAGAGTAAGTCTGTCCCTGTCTCTTTCTCTCTCCCCTCTCTCCCCTTGCTCCTCTCTCCCTCTTCTCTAATCATCTAATCTATGTTAATATTTGCAAAGTTCTCTTTAAGCATCATTTTACTATTTACTAGTAAATAGTACATTTACATTTTACTAGTGTGATGTAATCAGGATCCAAACAAGACCCATGTATTCTATTGGGTCTCTTGTTTATTTAAATTCATCATGATTCCTCCTCCTTTTGTTTTCATGCTATTTATTTGTTGAAGCAATGAAGTAATCTGTCCTGTAGAATTTCCCCTGTTCTGGATGTGGCTGGTTGTATCCTCATGGTGTTGTTTAACCATTTCCTCCATCCTCTTAATTTGCTGAAAACCAGTGGTCATATCTAGGGGCTAGATAGATTCAGGTTCAATTCCCTAGGTAGGCTGTGTGTTTCCTACTACATTGCAGCAAGTGGCCCATCGTGTCTGGTGATATTAAGGGATATTAAGACAGATTGGTGGTTTCAGGGGCTGCCAGCCTGATCCATTCATTGATAATACGGCATTTAAAAATAAGTGTTCTCTGGCTCGGCGCCTGTGGCTCAGAGGGCTAAGGCGCCAGCCACGTACACCTGAACTGGTGGGTTCGAATCCAGCCCGGGCCCGCCAAACAACAATGACGGCTGCAACCCAAAAATGGCCGGGCATGTGGCGGGCGCCTGTGGTCCCAGCTACTGGAGAGGCAGAGGCAGGAAACTCTCTTGAGCCCGGGAATTGGAGGTTGCTGTGAGCTGTGATGCCACAGCACTCTAGCCAGGGTGACAGCTTGAGGCTCTATCTCAAAAAATAAATAAATAAATATAAAAATAAGTGTTCTCAAGACTCTGAGATTGTAAGCATGTGTGTCTATCTGTGTCTCTCTCTATGATTCATGTCAGTCACCATTCTCAGCCCGAAGGCTGTCTTCTATTTGTTCTGTAGATCTTCAAAACTCCTCAAAGTCTCTGCTCAATCTGTGATGCTGAATAGCTACTCCCAGAATTCTTAAGCTCTCAAATTTCACCCAGGGCAGCCCCCTATTTCCAATTAGTCCTTGAGATGCCTACAAACCCACACCCACATGTCTTCCTGAAGGGAATCCTTTGCTCGCCTGCCTTTGTGGCTTGTTTTAATGTCAGTTAGAGGTCACAGAGAGCAAGTCTTCCTTCAGTCTAGTCTAGCCCTCCTCCTAGTTGAATTTCTTTTCTTTTCTTTTTTTTTTTTTTGAATCATAGCTGTGTACACTCCTAGTTGAATTTCATTTCCTCTAGTTTGGGACACAGTGGGGCTGAAGAGCATCTGGAAAGCAGCCCCCGAAGATGGGGGCTGGAGCAACGATGCATGAGGCTGAGATATATCCCAAGTAGCTACATGCTTCATGACTGGCAAGGACTACAATATGTTTTATTGTAACTTTCCAGGTAGGGTTCATTATTTTTCTTTTAAAATTAAAGACATATAACTTATTTATAAAAAGTAAAAATACTCAGAGAATATGGACTTTTAAACACCTGACAGTTTTCCACAGTGCAGAGTCGCCATTGTGCTTACTTTATGCCCTTATAAAATTAGCAGTCTACAAGTGGAAGATTTCAAAAGTCTGTCTACCTCTTACACATTTGGCCTTATCAGGGAGGAAGAATCAAGAAGCAAGAAGGGAGAAGACAGAGCAGAGACTGTGAGTGGGTCAGAAGAGGCTCAGATGAGAGTGGCAGGACAGAGAGGAGAGCTTGGATCTATAGATAGAAACAGAGCATGAGCCAGGATGCTAGACTCCAGAACAGCTATCCAACACAAATAAAACGTGAGCCACAAACATGAGCCCCATATGGAAGGTTATGTTCTTGTAGCCACATTAATAAAAGGAAAATAAACAAATGAAATTCATTTTAATAATGTATCTAACTCAAAATATTCGAAATGTTGTTTCAACTTGTAACTAATGCAACAATTCTTAATGTGATCCTTTACATTCTATTTTTCATACTAAGTCTTCAAACGCCGATGTGTATTTTACACTGACAGCACATCTCAATTCAGAGGAGCCTCACTTCCAGTGCTCAGCAGCCACATGTGACCTACAACAATCACTCTGGACAGCACTGCTCTACATCTTAGTGGAACTGCTCAGACTCTCCATGTCAATTCCCAGTCAGTTTTCATGTCTGGAAAATGGAGATGAGACTTCCCTTACCTATCCCTTTTAAGGATTTGGGGAGATGTAGAAGACCCATACAGTATGGATCTGCTTTGTTGGCTGAAGCTTTAGGCCCTCACTAGCCCCCCCGTCAAGAGAAGGAAGAAAGTGCTGCCAGCACCTGAGAGCAGCCCACTGATGGATCTACCGCCTGCCACCTGCACTTAGCATGTGTCACACTGCATGAGTGCGCAGGGGCTTACAGCCACGTCATTTCTACAAGCCAGTTAAATTTTACGGGCTGTCAACTATTGCTTTCTCATATTTACCCCAATTATTCCATTTATTAAAAAAAAAACTAAAGGATATTTTAATAATATCGCAAGCACTGAGGATGGAAAGATGCTTGCTCCCAAGTGGGAAACGCATATATAAAAAAATATACATAAAAACCAATAGATACGATACCAATAGATATCCCCTACGACGTGCAAGTGTTATAAAAGCTAGTTCAAACTGCACTCTAAACAAAAAGGGGATTTACTGGATCACACAGAAAACTCTGTGGAAAATGTGGCTACCTTTGATGCAGAGCCTTTTGGCTTCACTCTTTTTCTCTGTTTAGGCGAGAAGACCCAGCAGCGTCCCAGGCTCACAGCTGGGAAGGTCAAGTCTAGCTAGTGAGCTGTCTGCCGCAGCCCTAGCCCAAAGCTCTTGCCCTTCGTTGACTCTGGTTGGGCCCCAGGCCCTGCCTGGACCAATTACAGTGATTGGTCCCTGGCATGGCTACTAAATGCACGTGGACCAGGAATATGAGGGGAGGGTCTTTCCAAGGGGAAAACAGGGAAATCGATACCTGAATTGGGGCAGATAGACACAGAGCAACCAAGAAAAAATATTATCCACCAAGAATGATAGGAAGACAGAAGAGGTGTGTCCAGAGTTGGCTTCATGTGTGTAACAGGTCCCACGCTGGGCTTAATGTTCTGCTGTCATCGGCTTGAAATTCTTAATAATTTCTAAAGAAAGGAGTCCCACATTTTTATTTTGTCTTGGGCCCCGCAAATTACATAGCAAATCCTGGATGTGAGTAACATTATATTACCTACTTAAAGAAGTGACTTTGGAACTGGAGTATGAAGTTAATAAAGTAGTAATTTTGCAGGTGGAGAAGGTTGGATGGCAGGGAAGAGGAAGAGATTGCATGCAAAGGGACCAGCATAGGCAAAAATGTAGGATGTCAAAGGCTTGATGAGGAACTAAAACCACCAGTGCCTCAAGTGGTTGGAGCTTATCGTTGTCTGTAGGGTGTGGCCTCCGCTGAGCTGGAAGGATGGGGCACTCGGTAAATATGCTTCCACGAATTAATGAATACAAGTCAAGTGAATTTTAACGTTAGAAAAAGCGTATCATCTTTTTAAAATCTAGATTATGCCACATGGCCATAACAAGATAACTGCTCAATTTTCCATCTCTCTTTTCCTCTGCACACTAAGGCTAACTTTTCACTGTCTAATATTAGCAGCTACTCATCTTTTTCACTTTAGCAAAGTTAGCATTCCACCTCTGTGACTCCACCATCCAAATATTTATGAATCAGAGAGATGTTTCTAAGAACGTGTTTTCCAATTGTTTACTTTATAACAATAACAGTGAGCTTTAATTACAAAGCTGACGTTTTAAAACCTAAATAGAACAAGCCTCAGTTGTGTGGGAGTGCATTGCTTTGGTGATAAAGGAGAAACACAGACAGTGACTCAGGTGGAACATTTGTTTCATTTTCATTTTGTGCTTCCTTTGGTTCTACATGTCCCGACATGTAACAAAGCCAACACAGAACGATGCTGTGGAGACTGTGAAAGGCAAAACTAAGGCTTTACATGTCAGGAAAAAAAGTACCTGGTCCTTTCTCACCCAGTCTGTCTTTTTCAAGGCCAACGTGAAGGGGGCCTCCAGGACACGAACAGGGATTGAGTAATGGTCAATATTTTGTTTCCAAAATTCTTTAAAGAAAGGCTGAAGACATAACATTGGTTCTTCTAAATTGAGAATCTCTGAGTTTCCACTGCCACCTCATTTCAATTTAAATTAATATTCCGGTATTGGCTAGGCTAAGTGCCGGGTGTGGAGCCTCTGTCTGCCTTATTCATTCTTTTTTTTTTTTTTTTTTTGAGACAGAGCCTCAAGCTATCACCCTGGATAGAGTGCTGTGGCATCACAGCTCACAGCAACCTCCAATTCCTGGGCTCAAGCGAGTCTCTTGCCTCCGCCGGGAGTAGCTGGGACCACAGGC